>APFE030662658.1:53286-77025 GCA_000404065.3 Pinus taeda
GGACTGGCTGTTCGAGGTGGACGTAGCCCAAACTGGGTGAACCACATATATCTGTGTCTCTCTTGTTTTGTGCGTTTTCTGTGTTTATATTTCTGCAATATTTTATGTGTTCCATTGCTGCGTAATATTTAAATTTTCTAACAATCGTTGGAGGAATTCTGTCAGCTTCCTCAGCCTCCTCATTTGGACCAAGTATGTTGATTTGTTAGATTCTAGGAGTAATTTTAGGATTACGCACCATCAACCATTTACAAACATTGTCACCATATAATTATGGAATCTAAATTTTATGTTCATATTAATATTTATAATAGTCATATATGAAATAATTATTTTGGCGTTTTGAATTCTAAATTTTGTAAGAATTTTCTAGTTTTAGCATCAAATTGATTAGATTGATTGAAAATTTGATTTTCCTCTTACATTGCACCTCAATTTTTTCCCTTTAAAATTAAATTGTAAAATTGTTTAAAAACCTATTAAAAATGCTTTATAGTAACCTTTATCTGCATTTTTCATTTTCATTAGAACACAATAATATTTACTTGGATTCTCAGTATCCACATATTGGAAATTTTTTATGCTTCCTTTTGAAGAAATTTTCGGATATCTAGATCCAAGAATTTCTTTTAAAGTATTTCAACACATAGTAGATCAAGGATATTTGGATGCTAAATTTCCAGATCCGACCTTCAAAGAAATATGTATCCACCTAATATTTAGATTTGGACAAATATTAAATGATATTTTTTTTGAACTTTTCAGTTTTGTAGATTTAGGATATCCATATCTGACTCTTTCTCTAATTTATGATGTTTTCAAAGACCATAAATCTAGATAAATTTGATTTTTTTTTTTTTTGTAAATTAGGCTACTTCTATTATTATACAAAAAGGCTACAAAAAATTACAACGAGGCAGGCCTCAGATTTCACCATTCGGAGATGGATTTAGCACAGTGAGACACATAACCGGGATATCCAGACAGACACTTGTCACCGACCAAGACTGGAAGACCAGCAAACTGCCAAAAACCTCAACCAACTGAGAGATAATCCTAGTGACCCAGACATTGCTTTCAGTTACAGACTCAAAAAACCCTATCCCCAGACAGTTACATAGGACAATATAGCCGCATACAGAGGCGCGCTTGAGAACCGCGTTTAACATGAAAAGAGCTGAGCATAGCTTCAGCTTTACAAGGAAAATCGCGTTGAGAAAGTAGAGAACAAGAGATATCAGACGAGCTAAACTAAAGCACCATACCCACCACCAAAAAGCCCTGGAAACTGGCTCAGTCATCCACTGAGGTGGAAGGCTGCTCTTCCACCACCTTGCAGCCATCTTGGTCCGCCTCGCTTGAATCAGTGTAAGGCGCATCGTCTTTGGCTGGCGCACTTGGACCCGCCACCTCACGCGAGGTTTCCGCAGGCTGATCTCGTTGACCCAAGACTAGAGCAGGAGGCTGAGCTTGTTGGCACAGGACTGGAGCAGGAGGCCTTTGCTCCTCAGCGATTTGTGGAGGGATTGCACGATCACATTTCTCGATTCTAACAGAGATGTAAAATGTTGCATTATCCAGTAAGCACAGGAAGCAGAACCGGGATGAGGGATGTGAGGTGTGCTTGCAGACAGAAGCACGAGCTCGCCCTCTACCTCTCCCTCGGCCTCGCCTTGCGCTTCGTGAGTCAGAGCCGTCTGAAGAGGATTCAGAGTGAGAGGAGCGCTGTGGGTTGGCTCTGCCTCTGGCGCCTCCCCGAGACCCGCCTCTGCGGCTGCTAAGGCGAAGCCTTTCTCTTGGCATATTGGACTGGAATGAACAGTGAGATGGCACAGAGAGCTGTGGCTGCTCGAATCCAGAGGCTCAAGGAGCCAAGAATTCGGGCCCAGAAACTCTGAGTAGAGAGGAGGCACAGAAGGCGGGATATCCCCGACAGCAGAGATACCCAGGGGAGCCACAAGCGAAAACACCCACAATCCCCGATTGGAAAACACAGGAGCATGAAAAAGATAAACAATATGAACGGGAAATTCAACAATAGAGACCAGGGCTTCCAGAATCGCAGGCCGAGGTCTGAACCTCCGAGAGCCCCGATAGGAAAACACAGGATCGTGAGAGAGATAAGCAATGTGAACAGGAGACTCCACAAAAAAGACTAGGACTTTCAGAAGCACAGGCCGAGGTCTGTACCTGTGAGACCTTCTCCGGCGTCCACAGTCCTGCTGCAAACCACAACACAGAATAACCCAAAGCCAAACATTAACCAAAACAGCAGAAAGGAAATGAGTTACCATCCCTGGCTTGCTGTAAATATACTGTGCAACCACTGTCCATGCCATGTGTGAACCGATACAGTGCAGCTGCCTCCCGGAAGCCGAAGTAACAGAGCGTGAGCGAAGAATTATGCTATGGGCGACTGGCTTGCGGTGGGTTATACTACCCGCTTTCAAGTTGAAACAATAGGGTTGGCAGGCCTTAAATTATGCTGTACAGATGGCGGGGCTGGGCTGCCTCTTGCCCAGTGGGAAGCCCGCCCCTGTACCTCCATCAATTAATATCACTCGCAGCCGGGATAGATAAATTTGATTTTATTATGACTTAATCAATTTTTTGGATTATGGGTTTTTCCAATGTATCCCTTCAAATGAAAAAACTAGCATATACAATAAGGAGAGGAAATCATTTTTTAATACCTTTCTGTGATCATAAAAGCAATTCAAACCTAAAAATAGGTGATGAAGAGCTGGTAACTACGTTAAATAAATGGTGTGACCTAACTGCCAGTTGCCACTGTAACTCCTATTCTGCTAAATATCCTTGCAAGACAACTCACAAACAGTGAGTGCTCCTCTTGTCTATTTTTATCCTTACAATAGCAACGATCCTTTTGCTAATCATTAACCTCTTTAAGCACTACTTAGCCTTTAAAATCACACCTTCCTTTATCTTGAATGCACACAAAGAAAACAATATCACTCTCATACCTTTCTCCTTGTAATTTGTGTTGTTATGGGGTGAATGACACTACTTTTTTATGCCCAAAAGAATTATGGGATAGGGGCCCTCATTTGCTGCTAGGAATATCTCTCCCCTTTTGGCTGCAACAACATACATTCTTTTCCACATTTCTCTCAAAAATATGAAGTGAAAAAGTTTAGCTTATTTTTTTCAGCATTTAGCATCATTTTAAACAACAACTTACTTCATTGATATCATGGCATGTGTTAAAAACTCCCCATGTTCAACAACCGGGAGAAGAGCCAACACCCTTATCACCTTTTGACAGAAGCACTTAATTCCAGGACATGAAAGTGATACTATAGATGAGCCTCAATATTGAAACAAGAATGCTGCAACTCCCAATGCTACCAACTTTAATTATCAACCCGGGATTCATACAAACTTAAAAGGTGTCGACACTATATGTGAAACATACAATGTGTCCTTCTTTCGCTATCATAATGTAATGGAGTGAATGTAATCAAATCCTAAACTAATTGCAGAAATGGAAATACTCGAAATGGAAACCTTAACCTATTGCAAGAAAGAAAATAAAAGAAAATAAAAGGAAAGAAAACCTATTCTAATTGCATAAAGAAAATATCATGAAATAAATATCAATCATTACATTCAAAGAGTTTAGATCCATTGACAAAGTTCATTGGATGTGGCAATCGCGAAAATCATTATTGTATTATCCAATTCGTAAATATGTCATTAACCCAAATTGTTGAGATGTTTTGCAGGGGTAAAAGGGCAAGTCCTAAGTGGTGTTTATTCCTCCTCAACCATTGATTTAGAGCCTAAGGGTTATGAGCCAATCCTAAGGGACAAAAATCAAGTTTTCTGAGCAAATTTGGGCAAGTATATACATGATGGAAGAGTTCTACAAGAAGTTGCTACAGGAAGTTAGAGGCCGCTACAAGATGTTATAATTCACCGTAATGACCAAGAAAATCAAATACAAATTGGATGAGAATTTTTTTTTATTGAATAAGATGTCTTAGGTATCCATTCCAAGTGGAATCACTCAAAAATACCTCTGTTAACACATGCTAAAAAATAACAGAAAATTACTAGTCTAAAATCTAGAAATTTGAGAACTAGTGAGCAAGTTAATCTATCAAATGCCTAACCTAATCAAGTGAAAATGAAATGGGATAAATTTTTTCATTAACCTAAATTTTTTTATGATATAATTAAATTGGAACCAACTCAATATAAGCTCTTAGCATGTTCTAAAAATAGCAAAACATTACTACTATTTGCCACAAGGGACTTCCAGAAATTTAGATTTGGGAATAAGCAAACTAATCCAAGTAGCTCAATGATTACTATGACCTTCCAAAACTATTCCAAGGAGGAAATGATGCTTTTGATCGTACAAAATAACTTAATTCAACCATTTAACCCAATCCTACAACAAGAAATCATTAATACTAAATGCAAAAATAGAAAAAGACAAAAACAAGAGATGCATGTGAATAAGAAGTGAAAGGAAGAAAAATAAATGATACAAAAGGGCTTTGATGCTCCTGGGATGGCCAAGCCCAAGGAAGCTCAGAGTACTATGAAGGAGACCAAGATTTAGAAGATGAACATGGAACAAATCTTTATTATTTCCATCAATACAATTACATCCCTGCAAGAAATGAAAGTGGAGCTGCAAAAATACGAGTTCTCCCCACAAGAAGACTAATAAAAATCAACCCCTAGAGGAAAATTCGACTTGGTACTTATAAAAATGACTAAGAAGAATTCCCCATGAAAGGAGGAAGCTTTCCCCTCCAAAATCCCTCAAATAGTGGATCTGGTTCCCAACCCTAGGAATCTGCGTTAAATGATAGGGAAGACATTCCTAGATTTTCTCAATCATTGGAGCTCCAGAATTTGTGCATGATTTCACGATATCAAGTTGATTTACTATTCAATATTGATCATCATGTAGTAGGGAGCAAGTGCCTAAATTATCTCCTCCTTCAAATCTTCATAATCCGCCCAATATTCTCATAATATTCTACGAAAATAAATAATACTAGGCACAAATATGCAATTATCCATAAACCTTCCTAATGAACATATTAAAGTTAAAAATACGTTATCTAATGAAAAAAGAGAGGTTTAATGTGTTGAAGGATGGTCAGATGGGCCTTAATTTCTGTCTAATTTGGAGGGCCATCATACCCCCTGCTGAATGCGTTTCTCATCCTCGGAGAAACTTAGTGACTTCATTGTGCCTTATTCATGGCCCTGGTGGCCTCCATGATTTGTTCTATAGTTGTTCAACACTTTCATGTAGCAAATTTATGCCTTCTTGTAGAAAATTTCTTTTAGTTGTTGTTGTGGCCTTAGAATTCTGTTGCCCCAACATGGGGGATAACCACCCGGTTCGGACCTTAAGACATCTCATTTTACGTTTAAAGTGGTGGCTCCAGCTAGGGATAATGGGATCAGTTTCCAAGTAAGGGTTTTAAGATGAGAGTGGGTGGTTCATGAGTGTTTGCAATAGAATAATGATAATCTAAATGACTTATTCTATCATGCAATTCTTTAACTAACTTATTCTAATATAAACCCGGGTATTCCTGTGTGGTATGCGATCTACAAAGATATTTGTTTAACATGTGATAATAAAGATCAATCGCACATAAACAAAGATGATAACATATAAAGATAATTTCTTTGACTAAACAGTTAGTCAATTTTTTTTATAAAATATATCGCATATATGATGAGTTATATATGAAAATCAATAATTTCAGCTAGGCATCATACAATAGTGCAATTAAAGCTTAACAAAAAGAATAAATCTCACATGCAATTCATGAAAGTAAAGTTTTGTCACTAATTAAACGAAAACATAATCAATCATACAAGATAATAGTACCATATGTGCGAAGTCTTGCTCATTTGACTAATGACATGGATTAACTCATTTCTTCAAATCAAATTATCTCACAAGAATACAATAGTGCTTCAACAAAGGAAAATAGTCTGATATCTAAAAGAAACGATCATGTTCCATAATTTCACCAAAGCATGCACAAACTTACCAAAGTTCATTCTTTGCAAATATTTTGATAAAATTCTGGACCCTTCTCTAAATGCATGAGAAGGGTATAAATACTATTCTAACTAATGTGCAAAAATAGATTATACAAAAATTTGAGGAGGTTTCAAACAACCTTCCTTCTAAATAGTTAACTAACTCTAAAAATAAACAGTGGTTTGATGAGCAGAGGCTAAGATGATGATTTGTTGTCTTCCAGCCTGTCCTTCAAATCACATATATCGGTCATCGGTTTGATTTGATGAGGTGCCCCAAAATGTGTCCTGAGTTGTCCTGCAAAAATCACATCGGTGAGAGGTGGAAACATACGCGAGTCTAAGGAAGCGAGCAATTAAGGGTCATGATTTGGCTGTGTGGCTTGATGAGGTATTGCCAATATGAATCCCAGTCGGTCTTGGTCAATTTTGCGATTGCGTCCCTTTGAGTCTCTGCCTTTTCCTACCAGCTTTTATGCAGAGCACTTAAATCAGGCATTTCTTTTGGATTTCCTTCCCTTATCAAGTTGGTTGAAAAGAGAGTGTGGTTCAATGTCTTGATTATATTCTTTGACACCCTAGCTACTCTTGCCACTACTAGCTCAGCTTCCTTGATTCTCACGTCCCAATCCGTGAAAAGAATGTCTTTGTGTGTCTCCTCAATCTCAAGCAGATTAGCTTTCCTTGCGCCTTCTGTTTCTTGCCATTCAATGAACTCTGAGATTCTGGTCTTCAAATCAGTAAACTTGGTTCTCTAGTCGATCACCTTATCTGTCAGCTGGTTGCTAGTGGTCAGATAAGGAGTAATGTGTAACATCTTTTGGTAGAAGTGCTCTTGCTGTTTCACGAGGAGGGAATTTAGTTCCAATGCCTCTTTAATGAACTCCTCAATAGTAGGAACATCCTTGTATCTTTCCATAGATTGCTTCAATTATTGGAGTTGCATGTTTTTGGCTGATATATCGGCTTCATGTCTTATCTTCAAGACCTCCATGCTCTATTGCAATTGGGCAAGCTGCTAAGCTGCTTACCTGTTTACACTTGCCTTTTCTGTTTCGAGCTGCTGCTCAAGCTGTGAAATCCTCTCCTCTTTTTCTCTCAACAAAGTAGAGACTTCGGTAGCCTTGTCCATGGTGGTCGTTGCATATGCTCCCATGAAGTGTGACAATCTCGTCAAGTTCTCAACTGGGTTGAAAGGAATGTCCCTCCAAACTATGTCCATCAGCTCATTTACAGGTGGGAGCTCGGGTGTTTATACCCTTTTCATTTTCCTCTACCTCCTTACTACAACCTTGTGGAGTGGGCTGTAAAACACATCAAGTGGAGGGATTTCAGCCACTTTCAAGACAACCTATGATGTGGGTAGAGCAGGGATAATCTCAGTCTGTTGGGACGTTGTCGCTTGTTCCTCCATAGGCTTGGACTGCTCATCCATGTAATTGGACTACTCATCCATAGACTTGGACTCTGTATTTTCCTCAATATGCAGAGGAGTTTGACATTCTATTGTTTCCCAGGTATCTGTCATTTTGGGAGTGTCTTGTAGTTTCTTATTAGACTAATCCCACTCCTGCTCCAAACAACTACTTTTGACCTCTGAACTGATTTCTTTAGGTGGGGTGCTCATAACCTCTTTCTCGGCAGACTTCCTGCTGGACTCTGTTGTATTATCTGTGTCTTGGGCCTTCCATGTATCTAGTGTTTTCTTAGTATTTACCTGAGATTCTATGCGAGAACTAGGCCCTTCATTGTTAACAGTCACACTTGGTGTAGGCTTATCCTCGAGCTTTAACAAGTGCATTAGGATTACTTCGAGCCTTTCGTTTCTGAATTCCTGAAATCTTTCAAAATCTTCAGGACTAAGATTTTCCCTTGCCCATTCGAAAGATTATTTGAAGGATTCAGTTGATTGTAATAGGTCTTCAAAATTGTTAGCCTCATGGTTTTATGGCTTGATCTTTACCGCAATAGTGATGTTATAAGCTATCTTTTCTGGATCAAATTTCCTTGTCAGCAAATTATGAAGCCTAAGGCCTTGCATGCTTACTGGCTCCTTTATTGCATGATTAAAATTTTCTAAAGAAAAAGAACCACACTTGATAGGAAAAGAGGGCCATAATAAATCCTTACTTTGTTTGAGAACTTTAGTTAAGCCTCTTCCCACGGTTTAGTAGGCAATTTCTCTTGCCAATTTTTTTTCAGAAATATACAAAGGGAGGACATGTGGGTTTGATGTGTTACCAAAATCTCTAATGTAGGTGAACCATTCTTCAATAAAATATTTTCCGACAGCCAGAAGGTCTGTAGCTGCTTCTTGGGAAAACCTGGGGGTTTTCCTATTGAAGAATAATTGATGCAGCGACAAAATAATAGCATGACATTTTCTATAGAAATGGGGTATATAATGGGATTCCCACATTTGCTTATGATTGAGATGGATAGGGTAAGGGTCCTGTAAGGTCCATTTCCAACCGATGGTTGGAAATTTGGTGCAGAAACAGATGGAATCCATAATGTAGGCACTAAAATAGAACGGTGGAAGGTTGTGTAGGGAACACGATCTTTTCTGTCGATATTCAATGATGATGGTGGCTAGGTTATCTGATAGGATGGTGGCCCAATTCATAATGTGGGAATTAACACAGGCATCTATCAAAGGGATCCATTCTATGGAAAAATAGTATTATTGGGTAACCCATATAGTCTACATAACATAGTAGCTGCATAATTGTAGGGGTTTGCCAAAGAGGTTATAGCATACATACCCATTTTCTCGAATATGAATTTGTTCTCTAATACTCTCCAGCCTTGAATCACCTTGAGGGGTTCTTGGTTCTTCTTCGCGAAGTTAGCCACAAACGTCTTGTCATATATGTCCTGAGGGTCAGGTATATGGTACATTTACTTCAGGTCCTCTGCTTTGAATGACCCCATGAGTTCCATTCTCGAATTCGTGAACTGCCTATCTTCAATTGTGAGGTTTTCAACCACCCACCTGATGATATCAGTGTATGGGAGGATTTTGGCTCTCGCTCCTATCCTATGAAGGAAAGAACAAGTAGCATCCTTGATTGGAGTCTTGAAGGTTTTATAGAGTCGTTTGTTGCTTTTGTGACAGTAACCTTGGGACGTTCATCCTCGAGTTTGTTGTATATGACCTCCCAAGTTGTTGCTCCTCCGTCAACGCTGCAGACTGTATAAGAGAATATAGGAACCATATCTGTAGACTCGGTCTCTGCAACGTTCTACTTTTTATGTTTCTGCATCACCTTCCTCAATGACATGTCTTTTGTATCTTACTTGAAATGGAAAAGATATATTAGCGCAGATAGTATCGGGCAATTAAGACTGAAAGCTCTTCTGAAATGACTTTGGATTGTGGGAAAGGTTTAAATGAGCTACTCAATGTTAACTACCCATAACTTGGAAAATCATTACCTCTCCTCGGACTGCTAAACATTATTATCGTGTCAATACGTTCATTATTATATTAAAACGTAATTATTTCACACGCTTACCGCTCTTATTCACACATCACAATATTTAAAAGGATGCAATATAGCATTGCCTGCTCTATAAGGCAAAATGTGATTACAATTGCCGCAACATCGCATTTCACGAATCATCAATGGATGTTGTAGTGGAATAACTTAATTATTTACGATTTTTGCAAAGTGCGATTTGTGAAATAACTAGGTGCTTTTATCGGGATATCGCAGCGGGAGGTTTGATCGCGCATCGCCATTTTTTAAAAGTGTTTTTTGACCATCACATGGAAAAGTGCGATTTGCAATTTGTGATGAGGATCACATTCTTGGGTTGTTTTGCAAGTTTTTTCAAGGCAATTTCTTAGAGTTACGTTTATTTTATTCTAAGACGAATTTTTTTAAAAAGGGTCCCCATTTATATCTCTAACCTTAACTATTGCTATACATAAATGGGGGGGTTGTTTTGTAGTATAACAATTGGCGATTCACTTGGGAGAACCATTTATCTTTGAGTAGTTTTCTGAAATTTCTATAACTTTCAATGTAATTAGAGTTACAGGAATTATAATTAAACGAGTTATTAAGTAAATAACATTTCTCAAGAATCATAATCACTTACTCAATCCATTTATTCAACTACTTTACTCTTGTAATGATAAAAATACAAATGTTTTCATCAGCCAATAATAAGATTTAAAGTGATATAGTAGGTGTCTTCTACAGATTAGTTTTTTGGTGTTTACTCATTTATCACAGATAGAGCCTCTGCTCCCAGCAGGTGTTCATAGCCTCGACAAGGTTAAATTTTAACCAACAATGGTTCATTGTCCCATCTGAAGAAATTTTCAAAATTCAAAATGATATTCACTTGCTTTGAATCTCACTTGGATCTTGTCTCTTTTTCCTTTTTAATATAATATTTTCTTTTAGGTTTCTTAAAAGACATCTTCTAGGCTTGGTAACCTAATAATGACAATGCCATTTAGTGGTTGTAACTAAACTGAACAAGCTGGCCCTTGATGAGACCCCTTGTCTTCTGATTGATGAGATCGTTGGCTATTACCCTATTTTGATATGCAATTTTGGTAATATCAGTTAATTATTTCCCTATGATCATGGTAAACAAGCTTGTAATGAGAATTTTTATCTTATAAGTTTTGCATATTTTAGAATTACAATCTGAAAAGGGAAAATTATATTAGATGGGGTGAATCATTGACTCTTTTAAGAGTTTTGGATGATAATGATAGAGTTTTAAGATACTGATCTGCAGAAAGTCCTTACTAGGTTAAAGATTCTTTTCTTGATTGATAACAAAACATTCATACTCTATAAAGATAAGAGTTTGTTAATAGAATAAATGTTTTTAAGCAAGATCAAGTTTTTCCAAAGAAATCAGGTTTACTTTAGTACTCAAATGTACTAATTATTTCTTTTAACTTTTACTTACTTATAGAAGCAAAAAAACAGAAATATTATCAAAGATTTTATTTTGAAAAGCCAAAAGTAAATACTACTTAAACTTGATTTCCTAAGAAGCTTGAAGGCGATATGATACAAAATTGGAAGAGGTTATCTTCTAAGAAAAGTATTTTTTCAAGATTTTTCCATTAACGGGCAAAGAATCCTTCTTACCTGACAAGTCTTGTAAAATAAACATTGATTGTTCAATTTTCTCAATGATTTGAAAAGGGCCAAGCCATAGTCTTTAGAATTTGGTATGTCTACCTTTTTCCTCGTGTGCTTTGTCCCATTTCAAAACAAAATCACCTATGTCAAATTTTTTTTGACTGGTAGAGGTTGTATCAAAAGAGGCTTTGACTAATTGTTGATGATGGAAGTGGGTTGCTTTAGCCTTCTCTCGTTCTTCTTCAAGCTTAAGAATCTGAAACTGTCTAGCTTGGAGAGAAGAAGAAGTGTTTTCATTGATGAATTGCACTAGGGGAAGAGATGGGATTGTTATGTTTGTGGGAAGAACAACTTCTTTTCCATAAACTAAAGCAAAAGGAGAAGACCGAATAGAGGCCTTTTGTGTAATTCTGTCTGCCCATAGAGAAAATATTAATGCTTTGTGCCAATTCCTGTGATTTTGGTCAATAGTCCTTTGGATAATTCTGATGAGGTTATTGTTTATTGATTTTGCTAATCCATTACCTTGTGGATAATAGTTGGCTGAATATTTTAACTTAAAACCTTTTAGAGAAAATTCTACCATTGTATTTCCATAAAAGTAAGATGCATTGTCAAACATTAACGCTGAGGGTAAGCCAGAACTAGTAATTATGTATTGATCAATGAAGTCCGTAATGCTTTCTGTATTAGCTATTTTTAGTGGGATAGATTCTATCCACTTTGTAAAATAATCAGTAGCTATAAGGATGTATCTATGCTATTTGGAAGAGTTAGGAACAATCTCACCAATTATGTCTAATCTCCATTGTTCGAATGGTTGTTGGATGTTTACTGGTAGCAAAGGGAATGTTGGCTTCCTTTCTCTTCCGGCTGTGGTTTGACAAGTTTTACACTTTCTTTCATACTCATGTGCATCCTTAAATATTGTTGGCTAATAATATCCTGCATGCAGGATTTTGCGAGCTGTGGTATTTCCTCTGAAATGTCCTCCAACTGGTCAATCATGTAATTCCCACATGACCTTTTTAGCTTCAGGTTTCTCCAAGCATCTTAGCAATACTTAATCATAATTTTTTCTAAAAAATACATCATTGAATAATTCATACTGATTTGATTTCAACCTTAAAGCTTGCTTTGTTTTATAATTAAGATGCATAGGAGCATACCCATTCTTCAAATAAAATTTCAAATCAGCATATTGTGATTGTGTATCATTGAATATTAACTCTGATATTTGCAATTCATTACCTTGATCTTCTTTTGCTAATAACTGGGAAGCTCTTGTTAACATCCTGCAAACACCTTGGCCCCTAACAATTTTAGTTGGCCGAATTTCTACATCATATTCTTGAAGTGCAGTAACCCAATTGGCTCTTTTCTTCCGTACTTTTCTTTGGATTAATAATTGTCTTACTGCAAGATAGGGTTCTACTATCTTTGTATGGGATTTGAGAAGAAAAGGTCAAAAATGTTTCAAGGTTTTAAAAATAGCAAATGCTTGTTTCTCGACAGCTGAATAATTTAACTCGACACCTTGCAAGTTAGAACTGAAAAAAGAGATGGGTGCCTCGATATTTTCGTCGTTCAACTGTGTTAAAACTACTGCATATGATGTATCAGATGAAAAAGTATATAATACAAAGGGTTTGGGAAATTCAGGGGTTGTCAATGAAGGAGCATTAATAATGGCTTTTTTAATCAACTCAAATGACTCCCTTTCATCTTTGCCCCATTTGAAAACTTTGTTTTTCCATATCATTGCTTGAAGGGGTAGGACGATCTGTGAAAAATATGGAACAAATCTTTTTACAAAATTAATTTGGCCTAGGATCGATTGCATAGTTTTTTTGTTATGTGGGAGAGGAATCCTTTTGAGCTCTTGGACTCTATCAGGATCAATGTAAATTCCTTTCTTGGACACTATAAACCCAAGGAGTTTTCCTTTTGGTAAAGCAAAATATTTTTTTTTGGGATTTAAGGAAATGCCATATTTCTTGCATCTTTCAAAAATGTGCTTTAGGTCACTTAAATGGTTGTTCCTATCCTTACAATAGATTGTGATGTCATCTAAGTAAATAACAACTGATTTATTAATTAGACCTTTAAAAGTAATATCCATAGCACGTTTAAATGTAGCACCTGCATTAATGAGTCTGAAAGGCATCTTTTGATAGGCGTATGTTCCCCACTTGGTCCTGAATGTTGTCTTTAATCTATCATTTGGATGCACAAGAATTTGATTATATCCTGAGAATCCATCTAGAAAAGACGTTAATTTAGAACCTGAACTGATTGCAATATCTGTTCCAGGGTAGCAAAGGAAAATTACCTTTTTGACAAGCTTTATTCAGGTTCCTAAAATCGATACAAATCCTAATATCACCGTTATTTTTCCTTACAGGCACCATATTTGATACCCACTTAGAGTGTCTAACAAGGAAGATTATTTTGGCTTTCAAAAGCTTGTTCAAATCGGATTTGATTTGACTCTCAAGGTTTGGGTGAATTTTTCAAAGATTTCGTTGAACTCACTTTTCATTCGAATTCATAGGTATGATATGTTGAATCACAGACGTATCGTAGGTCTTGAGATCTGCGTAATCCCAAGAAAAGACACCTTTGTATGTTTTCAATAACCTAATTAATGATATTCTTTCTTCAGATGATAGGCCAAGACCTAGGTTGACATTTTGAGGTTTTTCGGTTGACCCTAGGTTTACGACTTCAAATCTCAAAGTAAAACTTTGAGTTTTGGAGTTGGTAATTTCTTGAATCTATCCTTTAGATCATAGAGATCTTCCATCTTAACTATGAACTTAGGGATTGAGTTTTGATCCTGATTATGTTTAATTTGCATATCATGCTCATGTTCATCTATAATCTATTCCTCATACGACCCTTCTGATGTAAGGAAATTAACTATATCCACATCGTTATTGAAAACTCTTCAATTTGTTACATTATTGGGAATAGATGGCCTAACTATTAACTCTATTGAAAATTTGTCTAGAGTGAAATCTTCTGAGGGTATCAGTTTGGATGCCACATTAGCAAGTAAGTCATCACTTGCGTTTTGCAGTCTAGGAACTGAAGAAATGTTAAAAGCAGAAAAATGAGAAGTCAAATTCTGGGCTAACGATTGATAATGTTTAAGGTGCCTAGAGACATAATGAATTGTATTTCTTAGCTACTTCACAATTATTTTAGAATCACCATAGACTTGCAGATATTTGACATTAAGACCAATGGCTTTATACAGTCCTTGGATCAATGCTTCATATTCAGCGATATTATTAGTGCATTGAAATTCAAGTCTGCAGGCTAACATGGTTTTCTCTCCTTGTGGATTGATCAAAATGCATCCTGCGCCTGCGCCATCTTGATATTTGGAACCGTTAAAATAGAGAGTCGAGAACAAAGAATTATTTGAAATTTTATCTACTAAATTTACACACTTGGAAGCATCTGTTTGTGAATTTTTTTCTCTTTGAGACACTATGTCGTTATTTGGAAAGGGAGACCTCTGAGCATTAAAGGATCCCAAATATGACTCGGCTGAGTAATTTCCAATGATGTTATTGGTGAAGGCAACAGATTCATTACTTCCCTCAAGGTCAGTGGCTGTATATTTCATGAACTTTTCTCAGTATACCTTGATTTGGTTTGGTTTACCATTATGTGGCAGGCACATGTGAGACTAATCAGTTGTGAAGTAACTGTGCAACTTTTCAGATCAATCCCTACTTAGAATTAAACCATAAAATTTAGGGATATCAGCCACTAAAATATCAATTATTTGTGAAACTTTTGGATTAGAGGAAAGCCTAATTGAAACTGTTGTTATTTCTCCAAGAACCTCTACTTTTGTCCTATCTAATTGAACTATGTGTACTACAGATTTTCGAGGTGTAATATTCAATTTGGTGCACACAACTCTTGGCATTATATTTGAAGAGTCTCCTGAATCAACAAGGCACTAATGAGCATTTCTGTTGAAAATTTCATAAGTGAGCAGAAATGGAGGAATATGAGAAATAGATCTATCACCGATTAGGTCTAAATCTGAAGGATCTACTTTGTTTGAAGATGATGGAGGTTTTCCCATATCATAGGCAGCTTGAGTAACTATAACAGATGGAAGAGGGGATACAAGAACTACCTTTAACTCTCTTGATAGAATTTTCTGTTGTTTCTTGAGTTTGGTGAGTTCATGCAATGAAATGTTTGATCTAGTATTTTTCATGTCTTCGACTATGTTGTATTCCACTGTATCTGAGATTACCAATGCTTTGGAAGCATTTGGAGGATCTAGAGGAATAGGGTCGCTTTTGCTAGTCTTAGATTTTTTACTTATTGTTTTCTCCTTTACAGGAGTAGTAGTTTTTTGTTTCTGATTTGTGATAGACATGTTAGGAGAGTTTTTATTTCTTGTAGTCATTGACATAGCTTGTGCTTCTTCTTCAGTTGGTAGGATGAAATCCCACATTCCATTTAATTCAACTTCTTCTTCTATTTCGGCTTCCTCTTTGGTTGGTGAATCTTCTTCTGGTTCTTGATCAGACTCAACATTTGAAATGGTGTTTGGGGATTGTGATGCAAAAGAAGGATTCCTTTTAAACAAGTGAAAAGGTTTCTTGGGAGCAGAGGATTCTACGACCTGATTCTTGATTTCGACCATTGCATTAGACATCATTTTTAACACTTTCTGAAGGCCTTCAAGATCGAAAGGGTCCTTTGAAGCTTTCTTCTTAGAATCATACTTAAATGTTACTTTCTTTGACTTCCTCTCATCTGTTTGTGATCTATTTTCTAAAGCTATAATCCTTCTTTCTACAGACAGGGCTTCTTTCATGTTTTCTACAAGGGTCATCTTATTGGCTTTATTTACAAAAATTGCAATATTAGAAGGAAGAGATGATATGTACCATTCTATTTGTACATCTACTGCAGGTTTTGAGATAGCTGGGATTTTATTTAGCAACTTGTTAATTTTGGAGTTGAAGTCCTTGATACTTTCATCTGGATTAGATTTTAAGTTAGAAAGATCATTGATCAAGGATGCTATGGTCCTTTCATCACCAAATTTTGCAAGAAATACTTCTTGAAAAGTATCCCAGTCCCTAATTGAACCTGCTAGAAGGGAGAAATACCAAGAACTAACAGATCCTTGGAGAGTATAAGGAAACAATCCAATTACAACATCTTCATGTGCAACTCCATTAAGATTCATGGATCGCATAAAGTTATTTAGATTTTCTTCGGCCAGAATACCATCATCAGGATTGTACTTAGACAACCATTTTTCTGGGTTTGCTGGGAGTGCATTTGGATTTGCAACTAGGACAACACCAGGCTTTGACCAAGGTTGAGCAGGTTGATTGGCCATAGCTTGAGTTGGAGACTGAGAAGATGGGAAGATCGGTCCAGAAGTAGGTATAGATGGCGAAGAACTTACTACTAGGTTAGTACTACTAGTGGTAGTACTAATTGGAGAAGTGGATAGTTGAGAAGTTGTGGATTCAGTAGAAGTGAATAGGGAAGTGAATGGATGGAAAGGTGATGTGATATCGCTGGTATCCGATTCAGATATTGGTGAGGTAACTTTCCTATGTCATGGAGGGATGCAGAACTCAAAAGGGGTTACCCCAAGCCTTTCACTTTGCAATCTAGTTAATACACCAGTTTGTTGTAATAAGGAAGTAACACTTTCTTCAGAAACTTCGGGCCTCTCTAGTTTCTTGGCTGAAATGGATATTTGTTCCAATTTTTGTATCAAAGAATGGAATTAGGGAGACTTGGGAGTGTAATATGGAGAAAGTGGTCATCTCACTACTTCAGGAGACGAGGGAGATGTTTCTACAACTTCATATTTCTGATTAGAAGGTTCTGAACGAGATCTAGAAGGTGTAGAAGTTGTGGACAGGTTTTGACTCTTATGAATGTTTTTCAATTGATATTTAGGTTTATATTCCATTCATAGTCAGATGGCCCTCCTTCTAGCGGCAAAATGTTGTGGCCTTAGAATTCTGCTGCCCCAACATGGGGGATAACCACTTGGTCCAGACCTTAAGACAACTTCTTTTCTGTTTAAAGTGGTGGCTCGGACTGGGGATAATGGGACCAGTCTCCCAGTGTGGGTTTTAAGATGAGAGTGGGTGGTTCATGAGTGTTTACAATAGAATAATGAAAATCTAAATGACTTATTCTATCATGCAATTCTCTAACTAACTTATTCTAATATAAACTTGGGTATTCCTGTGTGGTATGCGATCTACAAAGATATTTGTTTAAAATGTGATAATAAAGATCAATCACGCATAAACAGAGATGATAACATATAAATATAATTTCTTTGACTAAATAGTTAGTCAAAGAAATTTATAAAATATATCTCATATATGATGAGTTATATATGAAAATCAACAATTTTAGCTAGGCATCATACAATAGTGCAATTAACACTTAACAAAAAGAATAAATCTCACATACAATTCATGAAAGTAAAGTGTTGTCACTAATTAAATGAAAATAGAATCAGTCATACAAGATAATAGTACCATATGTGCGAAGTCCTGCTCATTTGACTAATTACATGGGTCAACTCCTTTCTTCAAATCAAATTATCTCCCAAGAATACAATAGTGCATCAACAAAGGAAAGTGGTCTGATATCTAAAATAAATGATCATGTTCCATAATTTCACCAAAGCATTCACAAACTTACAAAAGTGCATTCTTTGCATATGTTTTTGATAAAATTATAGACCCCTCTCTAAATGCATGAGAAGGGTATAAATACTATTCTAACTAATGTGCAAAAATAGATTATACAAAAATTTGAGGAGGTTTCAAACAACCTTCCTCCTAACTAGTTAACTAACTCTAAAAATAAACAATGGCTTGATGAGCAGAGGCTAAAATGATGATTTGTTGTCTTCCAGATTGTCCTTCAAATTGCATATATCGATCATTGGTTTGCTTTGAGGAGGTGCCCCAAAATGTGTCCTGAGCTGTCATGCAAAAATCACATTGGTGAGCGGTGGCAACATCCGCTGAGTTGAATGAAACGAGAAGTTAAAGGTTATGATTTGGTTGTGCAGCTTGACGAGGTATTTCCAATACGAATCCCAATTGGTCTTGGTCAATTTTACAATTGCTTCCCTTTGAGTCTCTGCCTTTTCCTGCCAGCTTTTATGCAGAGCACCTAAATCGGGCATTTCTTTTGGATTGCCTTCCCTTATCAAGTTGGTGGCAAACAGAGTGTGGTTCACTGCCTTGATTATATTCTTTGACACTCCAGCTGCTCTTGCCATTGCTAGCTCAACTTTCTTGATTCTCGCATCCTAATCCACGAGAAGAATGTCTTTGTGTGTCTCCTCAATCTCATGCAGATTGGCTTTCCTTCTATCTTCTGTTTCATGCCATTCGATGAACTCTAAGATTCTGGTGTTCAAATCAGTAAAATTGGTTCGATGGTCGATCACCTTATCTGTCAGCTGGTTGCTAGTGGTCAAATAAGGAGTAATGTGTGACATCCTTTGGCAGAAGCACTCTTGTTGTTTTACCAGGAGGGAATTTAGTTCCAGCACCTCTTTAATGAACTCCTCGATAGTAGGAACATCCTTGTATATTTCCATGGCTTGCTTCAATTCTTGGAGTTGCATGTTTTTGGCTGATATATTGGCTTCATGGCTTATCTTCAAGACCTCCATGCTCTGTTGCAATTACGAAAGCTGCTCAACTACTTTCCTATTTACACTTGCCTTTTCTATTTCAAGCTGCTGCTCGAGCTGTGCAATCCTCTCCTCTTTTTCTCTCAACAAAGTAGAGACTTCACTAGCCTTGTCCATGGTGGTCGTTGCATATGCTCCCGTGAACTGTGATAATCTCGTCAAGTTCTTAGCTGGGTTGAAAGGAATGTCCCTCCAAACTATGCCCATCAGCTCATTTCCAGGTGGGAGCTCGGGTGTTTCTACCCTTTTCCTCTACCTCTTTAATACAGCCTTGCGGAGCGGGATGTAAAACACATCAAGTGGAGGGATTTTAGTCACTTTCAAGATAGTCTCTGATGTGGGAAGATCAGTAATAATCTCAGTCTATTGGGATGTTGTCACTTGTTCCTCCATAGGCTTGGACTGCTCATCCATGGACTTGGAATGCTCATCCATAGACTTGGACTCTGTATTTTCCTCAATATGTAGAGGAGTTTGAAATTCTATTATTTATTGGGTATCTGTCATTTTGGGAGTGTCTTGCAGTTTCTTATTAAACTAATCCCACTCCTGCTCCAAACTACTGCTTTTGATCTCTGAACAGATTTCTTTAGGTGGGGTGCTCATAACCTCTTTCTCGGCGTACTTCCTGTTGGACTCTGCTGTATTATCTATGTCTTGGGCCTTCCATGTATCTGGTGTTTTCTCAATATTTACCTGAGATTCTATGGGAGAACTAGGCCCTTTGTTGTTAAAAATCACACTTGGTGTAGGCTTATCCTCGAGCTTTAACAAGTGCATTGGGATTACTTCGAGCCTTTCGTTTTTGAATTCCTAAAAGCTTTCAAAATATTCAAGGTTCATATTTGCCCTTGAGCATTCGAACGATTGTTCAAAGGATTCAGATGATTGTAATAGGTCTTCAAAATCATTAGCCTCATGGTCGTATCTCTTGATCGTTATCATAGTAGTGATGTTATAGGCTATCTTTTCTGGATCAAATTGCCTTGTCGGCAAAGTATGAAGCCTGAGGCCTTCCATGCTTACTGACTCCTTTACTGCATGATTAAACTTTGCTAAAGAAAAAAACTGCACTTGATAGGAAAAGAGGGCCATAATAACTTATTTATTTCTTTGAGAACTTTAGTTAGGCCTCTTCCCACGGTCTGGTAGGTGATTTATCTTTCCAACAATTTATCAGAAATATATAAAGGGAGGACATGCAAGTCTGTTGTGTTACCAGAAACTCTAATGTAGGCGAACCATTCTTCAACAAAATATTTTCTGACCGCCAGAAGGTTTGTAGTTGCTTCTTGGGAAAACTGGGGGGCTTTCCTATTGAAGATTAATTAATGTAGCGATAAAATAATAGCATGACATATTCTATAGAAATGGGGTATATAATGGGATTCCCACATTTTCTTATGACTGAGATGGATAGGGTAGGGGACCTATAAGTCCATTTCCAACCCATGGTTGGAAATTTGGTGCAGAAACATATGGCACCCATAATGTAGGCACTAAAATAGAACGGAGGAAGCTTGTGCGGGGAAGAGGATCTCTTCTGTTGATATTTGGTGATGATGGTGGCTAGGTTATTCGATAATATGGTGGCCCAATTCACAATGTGGGAATTAACACAGGCATCAATTAGAGGGATCTATTATATGGAAAACTTAGTATTATTGGGTAACCCATATAGTCTACATAACATAGCAGCTGCATAATTGTAGGGGTTTTCCAAAGATGCTATAGCATACATACCCATTTTCTTGAATTTTAATTTGTTCTCCAATACTTTCCAGCTTTGAATCACCTTGAGGGGTTCTTGGTTCTTCTTTGCGAAGTTAGCCACAAATATCTTGTCATATATGTCCTGAGGGTTAGGTATATGGTACATTTGCTTTAGGTCCTCTGCTCTGAATGACCCCATGAGTTCCATTCTCGAATTCTTGAACTGCCTATCTTCAATTGTGAGGTTTTCCACCACCAACCTAATGATATCAACGTATGGGAGGATTTTGGCACTCTCTCTTATCCTATGAAGGAAAGAACAAGTGGCATCCTTGAATTGGAGTCCTAAAGGTTTTATAGAGTGAGTTGTTGCTTTTGTGACAACAACCTTGGGATGTTCATCCTCGAGTTTGTTGTATATGACCTCCCAAGTTGTTTCTCCTCCACCAGCGCTGTAGACTGTATCAGAGAATATAGCAACCATCTCTGTAGACTCGATCTCTACAATGTTCTAATTTTTCTGTTTCTGCATCACCTTCCTCAATGACATGTCTTTTGTAGCTTGCCTAAAATGGACAAGATATATTAGCGCAGGCGGTATTGGGCAATTAAGACTGAAAGCTCTTCTGAAATGAATTTGGATCATGGGAAAGGTTTAAATGAGCTACTCAACATTAACTATCCATAACTTGGAAAATCGTTACCTCTCCTTGGGCTGCTAAACATTTATTAACCTGTCAACCTGTTCATTATTATATTAAAACATAATTATTTCACACACTTACTGCTCTCATTCACACATCGCAATCTTTAAAAGGATGAAATATAACATTGCCTGCTCTATAAGGCGAAATGTGATTGTCGCAACATCGCATTTCGCAAATCGTCAATGGATGCCATAGTGGCATAGCTTAATTATTTGCGATTTTTGCGAAGTGCGATTTGTGAAATAACTAGGTTCTTTTATCGGGATATCGCAGCGGGAGGTTTGATCGCGCATTGTAATTTTTTAAAGGTGTTTTATGACCATCACATGGAAAAGCATGATTTGCGATTTGTGATGAGGATCACATTCTTGGGTTGTTTTGCAAGGTTTTTCAAGGCAACTTAGAGTTAGGTTTATTTTATTCTAAGACTAAATTTTTTAAGAAGGGTCCCCATTTATATCTCTAACCTTAGCTATTGCTATACATAAATGGGGGGGTTGTTTCGTAGTACAAAAGTTGTTCAGTCATGGCTCCCTTGGTGCTTGGCTTCTTCTGAGAGGCTTGGGGCTCCTTCATTTTTGATTGGAGGGAGGTTATCTCTCCAGTTTGCTTCTTATTCTTCTTTTATCCTTTGTTTTGATTTTTTTTTAGACGCTTTATCTTATGTTTCAATTTTTTTTCTTTGCCACACTCTTCTTCTTTTGCAGATCCATCCTTGACTATCTCTTTTAAGTCCAGAAAATCTTCTCTATCCATGTCAACAACATTTGTGCATGTCTTCTTAAGGTTTGTGCAAAGGAACCGTGTTGCCAATTGTCAATTTCATAACACTCATCATTTTAGCTTATGGAAAGAGGAGGAGTGATTCTTGTTGATGAGTGAGGTGAAGAATAGTATTTCAATCTCAAAACAAGTTTATTCTCCCATCATAATTCTCATCCTTTCAAGAAAACTCCATAATTCAATTTATTTATGGTTATGCTACAAGATGTTTAGTGGAGGAGTTTTGTAAAATTTCATAGAATTTTTGTTTGCAAGAGGTGATAGATCAAGTAATTACCCCTTATTTGAAGACTCCTTCAAATTTATAGGATTTTGTGGCCAATAATCCTCAATATAGGGCCCATTTTTTATTTTGGGACAATCTTGTAGCAAACTGAGTGTCTCCTGTAACAACCCTTTTTTCCTATAGCAACCCTGTTTTTCATGTAGTAGCTCCATTTTCTCCTATAGAAAAGAAGTTTGTGCCTTGAGATTCTTAGTTATTGTTTCTATAGTGGTTGGCCTCCTCACAGATGTCAAAATTTGTTTCCCTTCCATTAAATCTTGCACCCATTTCTCCTAGTGCTCCTTCTCGGGATTTTCTGTTTTTCCTATTCCTTTGTATTTCTTCTCTGCCCTTCATGGTATTTGACTGTTGTTGTTGCTATGTGTGTAGGTCCTTTGTTGCTGCCCAAGGTGCTACTGCTACTGATGGAGATTCATGATTGGAGTGGTAGAATGCCTCATGAGTTGGTATCACCCCCTTTACTTGATGGGAAAGGGAAAAAATAGGATTATGGCTTGCTGTAATGGTTGCACATGTTGTTATAGGAGGAGATTTTCTTCCTGTAGCAATCCTTCATTATCTTTCAAGGTCTTCTAACTGTATGGGATTGATGAGAACTTATGTATAGGGTTTGGAGGATGATGCTAGGGCTCAGAGGGAGTAGTGCAGGTTTCTGAAAATCAAGAGGATGTAAACTGTGTGTTTTTTCAAGAAATTTTCAGGGTGGGCCAAAGTGTAGGGTTTGTTCTTGAAAAATATTAATTTTTTCTTATGAAATGGGATGGATGGATGATGGATAGATAATGGATATCAAGTGGACAGAGGGATTGGAGTGCTTTGGTGACTTTGCCTTTGCACAAATTTCCTCTTTTAACTATTGTCCCCATTCCTCATAATCATCACCACATTGCATGAGTGAGGGAGTTAGCTACAATTAACTAGTTGATGGTTGCTGAGATTGCTAACCCATCCTTAGCTAATAAAACCTCACCTCTCATGAATTGACAAGAAATTTCTAACTATAATATGATCAAGAGAAGAGATCAAGAATATTTCATACCTGTACCTACCTGATGGTTGTTGCAGAGGCATGCATGCTATTGCTGAGTTGATAATCGATCCATGGACCTCTAGAGGTGGTAATTTCCTTTGTTTTCTTCTGCATATGTCTTCATATCTTGACAATTCTTTGACTGATAAGGTTGTTGTGTGCAAGTTTCTTTCCAGTGCCCAATCTGCTTCTGGTGGAGTTGATGGATTCCAACCCATATTCTAAACCTTTGTCTTTCAGTTACCATGAGCAAGCTATCTTAGTCAAATCCAACCTTCTTGAAGTGTTGGGATTGGCCATGGGTGATGTTCACCTTTCCCACA
>APFE030662668.1:0-12604 GCA_000404065.3 Pinus taeda
CTAGAGTATTTTTTATTACCTTTACCAGACTTTTGTTGGATGACTCTCCAAGGCCATTACCTTGAGGTTAGTATGGAGTTGAATGATGTAACAAAATGTGATATTTCTGGAAAAAGTCAATCATTTTAACACTAGAAAAAGCTATTGCATTATCAGTAACAATTTGAGTTGGGAAACCAAATCTAGATAAGATATTCCCCTCAATAAACATTTTTTTTTGCTGAGTAAAGGCTATGCTAATTATATTAAAAAACAAAAAAAGTATGTACAGGAGGTGAGAACCTCTGAGAGCGAGTGTTCAGCTCTCTGGCAAAACTAACATCATCTATCTTGATTGTCTGCATATACATGCTTACCAGAATACCAGCAACGAGGATATGTGCTGACCAAGACAAGCATAGACTGACCAAGACAAACATTGACTGGCATTGACCTGTAACAAAAACTGGAACTGATCCCAGACCCCATGACCCAGTACAAAAAACAGTTTTTGTGGCCAGCAAATTTATAATTGCGTCGGGCCATCATACCAAAAATAAGCAAAAAGGAAATCCAGCATTCGCCTGATATCAGGCTTACCCCAAACGCACTTGCCATTAGTTTCCTTGCTTCTTGCGTTCCTCAGCTGCTTACTCCAGTTCTCGCTTCTTGCGATCCTCTGCTGTGCGAACCGGGTCCCGTTCCCATGTAACTTCCATGCCAGTCGGAATGTCTTCAAGACGCTCGATGCCCGGAGGTAACTTGAGGTACAAAGTGTAATCGAAACTGTCTTCCGACTCTTCAAGCTTTTCCTTACTCGGAGGAGAGGGAGGCTGGTCAATTTGAGCTTCCATAAGAGCCTCTGGAAGACCTTCTGAACTAACCCCCGGTTCCTTCCCCTTGAGACTGGTAAATTCTTTTAAGGCTTCCGCTTGCTCTGCTGAGTAGCCATAGGTGCTGTCTTCATCCATCTTTCTCTGAAGTTCCGGACTGTAGGAGCTATCTTTCATCTTGGAATTGTTATCTAAGGAGGGGGGCGTCTTATCCTCCTTATCCGCCGGCCAATTTCCTTCTGCCTCATCCTCCTCAGCGAAAATAACTGTAATCATGGCTTTCACAACTGGTTTGTCCCTCTTGCGACGATAATAAAGGGTCGTCGTCTACACTTCATTTTCCAAATCCGCCGC
Source organism: Pinus taeda (assembly GCA_000404065.3). Classification (NCBI taxonomy): domain Eukaryota; kingdom Viridiplantae; phylum Streptophyta; class Pinopsida; order Pinales; family Pinaceae; genus Pinus; species Pinus taeda. Next base: position 1,167 of record APFE030662668.1, read on the forward strand.
AGAGGAAGCCGAATCACTCGAGGGAGGCGAAGCACAGGCCAGAGGAGTGATACGCCTCGGGCTTGAATGGCAACTGTCCCTGGTTCGGCTCTGTCCTGAATTGCCTCCCCTGCGAGGCTTGCGATACCCACCACGCGGAGCCATACTAATCCCAGACAAAAACTTAAAGGCCTGGTGCCTTATGCGATCGGAGAGTGTCACAGCGAATGAAGCCACAATGGTTCCGCGTCCCAACTTCCACCTGCAAGTGCACTCTGGTCGATTGCTCACACACAGCATTAATGAAACAGGGGAAAGACTCGAGGGTGGGAATTCTGCCCTCAGAGCTCCCCTCTTCCACGCCCACCTGAACGACCAACTCTCCAGAGTGCCAACCGAACTGCAAACAGAGCCACAAGAATGTATCTTCCATCGCAATTAACAAATATCTGGTGTCTACACCTTGGGAAGACCCCGGCAATGAATGCGCGTTAATGCGTGTTAAATTCATTCGGGCGAAAACCAGCCCGTAGCCCATGGCACCCACCTGGCTATAGCGTGGCACCATGCCTACGGCGCGTGGACGTCCTTTCATTATTGAATACATCCCTCAACACCCGCATCTGGGTCCCCTCAATAAACTTAATTACTACTGAATTAATAACATTTCTGACTGGAATTGCTTCCACCCATTTAGTAAAGTAGTATGTTGTAGCGAGGATCCATCTATTCTGATTACTTGAAGTGGGGTGAATCTCTCCAACAAAATCTAATCCCCATTGAGAAAAAGGTGTTGAAACTATTGATGGAACGAGTGGAAGAGCTACTATTTTTTGTTTACCAGCAAACATTTGATAAGGAACACAACCTCTGACCTTTGACCCTACTTATAAGAACAATGTGGGCCAATAAAATCCTCCCCTCAGAATCTTGTATGTTGTTGCTCTCCAAGCGTAATGTCCCCCACAAAATCCTGTATGAAACTGATCAATGATTCCTTGAGTTTCTAATTCCGTTAAACATAATAACAAAATATTCAGTGGATCTTCCTAGTATAAATTTGCATTTATAATGCAGTACTTGATGATTTTAACTTAAGGGTTTTACACTGGGTTTTGGAGAATGATGCTCGACACTCAAAATGAATCAAGAAATTTACAGTATCTTGATACCAGTTTGACAACAATAATTTTTCATCAATGTGTATAGGACTGATTTGCTCTGAAGGTAGAAATTCTAGTCGATTCTCCCGCTCAGGATGAAGGGAAGGTTCTTGTGGATTCCTCCCTTCTGCAAGGGCAGAAGGTTCTTGTGGATTCTTCCCTTGTACAAGGAGAGAAGGTTCTTGTGTATTATTCCCATGTATTTCTGAAACAGAATTGATTCCAAGTACTTTGCAGTTAGATTCAGCTAGAAGCTTGGCTAATCCTTGACCTTTTACTAGCTTGGTAGTCTTGATAGTTAGATAAAACTCTAGAATTTGAGCAATCCACCTACGTTTTTTCCCATCAGTGTCTGGTTGGGTTAGGACAATTTTCACAGCACTATTAGGGACATAAGAAGCAATAGGTGAATGTAAGACATACATTCTGAATGATTTCAAGGCCTGAATGATGGCATAGGCTCGCTTCTCAATGATTTCATACTTAAGCTCAACATCTCTCATAACCTTGCTGAAAAAGGCTATGGGTTGGTCATGGGAATATTCATTTTTCTGTAATAGAATAGCAGCAAGGGTTGTTTCAGAGGCAAAAGAGAAAATACTAATTGCCTTAGTATATTCAGGGCTGGCTAAGGTGGGTCCAATTTATGTATATTTCCTCATAGCTTCCAACAGGGTAGTACTTCTTCTTGATGCATCCTGGAATGAATTCCAAGTGGGTGCGTCTGAAAGTAGTGAGGGTGTACTTTCATCCTTCTTCTCACAGTAGGTTTCCCACTAGTCCTTGATGTGGGCATCGACTTTGAGAAGTGCATAAGTAATCTTTTCCCAGCTGGAAAAATCATGAATAGAAAAATATCCTTCTCTAAGATTTAACCATTTATCTACGACGTACGCATCTATCTAACCTTCAATAATGGGGATGTCAAAATTAACTTGTATTTGAAAGAGTGTGGTACTTCGAGAGTGGTTACTGGAAGAAGGTGCGTCGCCTTTGGGTAGTCCCTGAAGGATTCTGGCAAAGTTGACCATCATCGCATTCCTCTATCACTCATGGGCTTCTTCTAGCAAGATTTTGAAAGGATCGGTTGGCCCCTCATCTTTATTATGTTCTGCCATAGCTATTTCTAGTATTTCTACCTCTTGCATAGACTCTACTATTTATAACCTTTTGCCCAAAATTATTACAAGAATAACACACTCCAAGAAAAATATTTTGGTACCTTAGTGTAAGTGGTCTTGTTGATGGCATTTTCCCTCTCAATATGATATTCTTCTTTAATATTATCATTGTTGGATTTTGTGCATCCTCCTTTAGCAACTTATATTCTTCCTTCTCGATAGGACCCTTGAGTGCATCAGCATAACTTCATTTCTTTCCTTCATTTCCTATCATCATATAGCTTGAACCTTTATCAATATTATTTGTTTATATTGTAGTCCATACCTATCAGTGAATTATTTATGGTTACGTATGATTTCATTCAATATTTTGGTACTATTTGTCAATTTCTTTTGGATGTCCTTCTTCCATAGTTCCTTCCTCAAGAAGACTATCTTAGCTTCTACATTCCCAATTATTCTCTCCTTCTCTTCCAACTGTCTCCTGAGCGTTTCTTATAAGATAAGTTAAGTGAATAATCAGTTCTGTCTCAAGATCCAATTCTCCTTATTCTTCATGATTTCCTTCATAGTTTTCAGGAGTTTCATTATTAGAATCTAATTCCATGAATAGAAATCTATCAGAATCATGGTCACTATCATCTGGCTTCATCAGATGAGTTACTATCTTCTCTTGAATACAAACTTTTCTTTCTTTTGATTCTTTTCTAATATTCCTTTTATTTCTTATAAATTTCTTCTTCATCACTATCTGACCCCTTTCCAAAAGGATATTTAGAAGCATAATAACCAACTATTCCACATTCAAAACACTTAAATGGAGGCTTACCTTTATATTTGAGATTTCCTCTTTCCAACCTTCTCACAAAGTTGGCTTCTTATTCAGTGCATGAATCATTGCTATAGTCAAAGTTTGTTTTTGACTTTTTCTTGTTCTTCATTGTCTTATTGGACACCTTAAAACTACTTCCCTTTTGGATGGATTTTCCCTTTTAGTCCTCTTCTCTTCAAGTCCTCTCATCGTATTCATGATCTCATCAACTCAAAGAAAGTAAGTTGCAACACCTTCATCTTCCTTTATCTTTAGGTGTTTAAAATGTCTTGTATATGTTTGAAGCTTGGCCCCTTTGACCTATTCATCTCCTTCATACACATTATTGCTTTTGTCCCAGATTTCCTTTATTAATTCACAGTGGATAACCTTGACAAATTTTTATAATGTTAGCCCTCCTAGAATGGCATACATAGCCTTTGAATTATTTTCATAAAGTCTTCTTCCAACCAGATATATTGGAGTAGAGGTTGGAACCTTTTATTTATTTATAAAAAATTTCCAAACATGAACTCCTTGTGCTTGTAATAAAAATATCGTCTGTATGCTCCAAAAGGAATAATTTTCTCCATCAAAAAATGGTAGGCTATGTTTGGTGTATTATTCTTTCTTTTCCATGAGTTTCACCAAGATCTACATTCCAGTGGTTAAAATGTTTCTGAAGGAGTTTGCTATGATACTAATTGTTGGAATATTTAGCAATACTTAGAAGGCGGTGAATCGCTATTAACAATTTTTATCTTCAAGAACTTGTAAATGCATCCATAGGTATAATAAAAACACATAAATATATAAAACAAATGCATTTTCAATTGAAAACCACATAATGATTTTATTAATATATATATTCTTAATACACAAGTCAATATTATTCAAAGAAAGTCTACCCTTTTGGAAGCTACTCCTCTTTCCTTCACAGAGCCACTCGACTTCTTAACACAATAATTCCCTTAATAAATGATCTTTGAACTTGGCCTCCTTATCAATAAAACCATATTTGCATAAAATAGCCTCTAGAACTATAACATAACAATCCTAAATAATAAGGCTTGAAAAACATATATATTTTGAACCCAATGTAGTTTAATTAGTGTTATGATATATGTTTGAATTTTAGAGAACTAATTAAGCGATAATACCCAAGAACCATGCTAGAATAAGAAACCATTTTGCAAATGAAGTATATTTGATTTAATTATAAAATGATGCTATTTTGCTAGAAAATAACACCACCCACCTATCCTTTGCCTTGAATTTACATTGTCTAAGGGATATTCTTCAGTTAGCCTTCTTATACTCTACAACTACAGGAACTTATTGAACAAAAAACATTTATATATGAGGCCATAAATAAACCACATACAAAATTAAGTATCTAAGTAAACAGAGTGATGAATTAGCCATACATTCCCCCTTTCCCTTGGTCATTTCCAACTTCTAATATGGAATCATCATACATTGATCGACGTTAATGCCCAAGAACCATGCTAGAATAAGAAACCATTTTGCAAATGAAGAATATTTAATTTAATTATAAAATGATGCTATTTTGCTATAAAATAACATGACTCACCTCTCCTCTGCCTTGAATTTACATTGTCTAATGTATATTATTCAATTATCCTTCTTATACTCTACAACTACAACCACTTATTGAGCCAACAAAATTTATATATGAGGCCATAAATAAACCACATAGAAAATTAAGTATCTAAGTAAATCGAATGATGAATTAGGCATACATTCCCCCTTCCCTTTGTCATTTCCAACTTCTAATATGGAATCATCATACATTGATCAACATTATAGTAGTGAAAATAATGAATAATAATTCTTTAAGGTGTGAACCACAATATAATTATTTTTTAAGCAAAGTTCATGGAAAATATCGAAAATCACACATATTAACAAGATGATAGGAAACCAAAATTATGACAAAAGGATAAATATTTCTAAAAATATCAAACATTTAAATAGGTTAAATGATAACATGCTTTTCTAAGAGAAAAAACATGACTCACCCATCCTTTGTGCTACATTTGCACAAGGTAAGGTATCTTCAACGCTGGAACTTCTTAGATTCCACAACTATACTCATGCATTACACAAAGAAAACAAATGAACTAGAGTATTAGACCACAAATAAGGCATATAGTAGATTAAATAACGAATAAATACAATGAAGAATTAACCATACATATCTCCTTGACATAAAGAAATGTCCACTCCCATGCAATCATTAGACATAAAGAAATGTAAGTGAGACACATTACATATAAGAAAAGGTGATTCACATTCATTTATGAACAATAACCCCCATCTTATTTTGTAAGAGAAAATGTTGATTCCTCCATCCTTTGTGCTACAATCCAATAGTGTAAGGTATCTTCCCACCTACACCTTCATAGACTATATTACTGTAGGCACTCACTACATAAAGAAAAAAAAATATTTAAGTATGAGACCATAAATAAAACACATAAAAAATTGAATAAAAAATTAACCATGCATGTCTCCTTGCTATCATCCATTGCCAATTCACATTGAATCATAAGCCATGATAGAGAAACTCAAATGAGACACACTGCATCTAGGATAAGGTGATTCATATTTATTTATCAACATTAACCTCCATCTATCTCTTTCATTTTCTCTACATACTAGTGTCCTCTTTTAAGTAACAAACCAAACCAAGCCCAATCTACAAACAAGAAAAAAAGACAACAACTATAACATATCAGAAATAAAACAAAACAAAACAAAAGCATACAAACAATAAGAAAACAACAAAATACTGGAAATATCCTAAATCTTTGTATATAATCCTTCCTACAATGTGGTCTCCTTCTTTGAAAGAAAAGGAGTAGGCATAATTAGGTAAAAATAAATAGAGGAAAAGAAATTTCAAGCATATCTCACAACCAATAATTATCACTAATATGAAACAAACCATTTGTAGAGTTTGTTTTATAAAATCGAAAATCCAAATTTTTAATAATAATATTAAACTTATCATCAACTTACTTCATTCTACATCTTAAACAACAAATATGTTTTAAATTAAATTTACTTATGTTTGGGTAATTACCATAAATGTTTTTTGAGAGAAATAATTTTATTTGTAAGGTCAACATAAGGATATTTAAACATATGGAATACCCAACATCTTAAAATGCAATGGTTGTAGCCACAAGGGGGTATAATATGTGACAAACAAAACAACCATGCCCATGCTCAAACTCAACAAATCAAGAATATGCAAACAACAACAAACAAAATATTGTAAATGTCCTCTCTCTCTCTTTCCTACAGTAAATAATGATAATAAGACAATTCCAACTCAATTAATAAAATTAAAAATAAAACATAATTATAAAAATAATGTAATCTCATTTAAAAAGTTAATAATAAAAAAAAAAAGTCACAATAATGAAAATATTGAATTCTTACAATTACTAAGTGTGTTTTAAAGATTAAGGTTAACTCCCCTCTTTTTTTTATCCATCAAACTATTTTTATTAGAGATTTTCAAAATGGCATAACATATCTAAATTTACAAAGAAAAATGAAAAATTACATAAATCACTATAACAAACATAATTATCTATATATCAATTAGGGTTATCTTATATGGTTGTAAAATCATTGTTATCTTCTCACCTTCAAATCTCTACTAATTATATATATTTTAAAATATATAAATAATCTAAAAATATCATTATAAAAAACAAAATTAAAATTACAATATATCATTTTTTTTTCTAAATTAAAAAAAAGTATCCAGAGGAAAGAAACAATATGCCCTTTTTTATCTTTTAAGATGAGAGCAATCTCATATTAAAAAAACCTAAAAAACTAAATCTTGAGCATTGTCAGAGTTGTCTATGAAAGCACTAACATTGTAACCCTAACAACAGGAACTCAAAACGCCATACGTTCGCTTTTTTCTACGGTGCATCTTTATTTTACTGATTTTTTTCCCTGCAATTTCTTCTCCTTCCATTGCTTCAACTTCTTCTGAAACTTTGCATTGTTCATACCACAAGACTCACAGAGTTCCTGCAACTCATCAGTGGTACCACGGAGAGTGCAGTAATAGGCCTTCATATCTTTGACATACTGCGACTGAGCCTGGTTCAAATTCCGTTCTCTCCGCAGCAGAGCTTCAGGGCATTGCTCCCCCTTGCACACACTCGCCCCCCATGTGATCGCTGGGTTCCGAAAGTTAAAATTCTCTCCACGGAGCAGAGATTCAGCCACAGCGTTATTATTGCTCTGCCCTTCTGGAAGAAATGCACGAAGTCTAGATTTTTCCCGCTCTGTAAGATCTTCTCTCCACGCCTCTACCGTTAAAACGTTTCTGAGATCCTGTAGCGCAAATATTTCTCTGGGCAATTTGAGCTTCCTGTATCTTGTACTTGTTGCTCACACAATGCTTTGTTATACCAATCTCTGGTTCCGGCGATCTGCTTGTGTTGGGCTTGGGCTTCTTGTTTTTGTGGGTATAGCCTTCAATTTTTTCAGAATGCCGTTGGCAGTAGCTCTTGCCCTCCACGCGGGGCTGAGAACAACGCCATTGCCTCCCGTCCGATCACTTGCATCGTAATTCATTTGCCAAAGCGCTTTCTGCGGTTGCCCTCGGGCTCATGATTAAGTTCTGTGGGTACAGGATATTCTCAGTAATTTCAGAGCAAAGAAAGATAAAAGGGCCAGATATTGTATTGTAATTTCAGAGCAAAGAAAGATAATAAGGCCAGAGATTGTAGTGTGGCCATTGTGATGCAACCCCTTTTTCTATTTATAGTTCAACCTTGCGGGTATTTCTTCCATCTTCCATGGCGGCCGACAAGACGCGTTTGCCAGGTTTTTTTTAATGGGTATTGAGATTGGAGAAGTATTTAGAAATATTAATTTAAAAAAAATAACATTATATAAAAATATTTTATTATGGTAAAGTGTGTGGTGGAAACATTAATTTAAAAGAAAAAATTTGAGACAGTTATTTGGAATAAAATTATATAAAAATATTTTAATTAAGTAATTTTTTTTTACCGGATAGTAAGTTTGAAGTTTTATGTTTAACGGTGAGGATAGGTGAATTGGTTTTTTATTTATGTTTAACTGTGGTGTAGGTTAATTGGTTCTATACGTTTTAGCTTTCATTGGGTGATAAATTTATTTTTATTTTTTATTTAATTGCACACATTAATTTATATGGTTGTGTTTTTTGGGTTTGTACGCAGTAAAATGGGGTGATTTTTTATATTTAAAAATTTTGTTTCTTTTTTTTTTTAATGTATATATGTTTAAGTTAGATATTATCTATGAGTTGTAGATTAATTTTCTTGTGTATGGTTTAGTCTACACAAAGTTTTATGTTCAAATTTCATGGGGAGGGTTTTGGAATAGGGCTTCCAAAATTCTAGTAAAATTATTAATAATTATTAAATGGATGATAGGTATTTAACTTCCATGGAATATTCTACAATATTATTGTGGCCACAGGCCTCTAAGTAGGGTAGATAGTGAAAACATTTAAATGTTTGCTCAACTAATAATAAAAAGCCAAAGCAATAAAAATAATAAAATTCAAATTGTTATACTTTGATTTAGTCATTAAATTGTGAATAGGCTTTGTTAAAATATCATAGCCAATACCATGGCTTATCAATACCACATGCCCAAAAAACATGGCCAATACCATGGCTTATCAATACCACATGCCCAAAAAAACATGACTTATTTCACAACCAAAATATTTTATAACAATATGACTATAACAATATGACCAGATTGTTAACCATGGATATTCTCCCCCACTTTTATTATTAACTTGTAAAAATTTAGCTTTATTACAATACAATAGGCCAATACCATGGCTTATGCATACCACATGCCCAAAAAACATAACTTATTCCATAACCAAAATATTTTATAACAATATGAAAATATTCTTAACCATGGATATTCACCCTTTGGTATTGATAAGTCATGGTATTATCCTATTGTATTGTAACAAATCTTATTTTTTACAAGTTAATAATATCCACCTTAAAGTGGGGGTGAATATCCATGCTTAAGAATCTTGTCATATTGTTATAAAATATTTTGGTTGTGAAATTGGTCATGTTTTTTGGGCATGTGGTATTTATAAGCCATGGTATTAGCCCATGATATTTTAACAAAGCCTATTCACAATTTAATAACTAAATCAAAGTATAACAAATTGAATTTTATTATTTTTATTGCTTTAAATTTTTATTATTAATTGAGCAAACATTTAAATGTTTCCACATATCACCTTTTTTTTCTTTTCCTTTTTTTTAAATAAGTAAGCCTACATTTAAAATTGTTTACATACTTAAGGTTTTAATAAAACAAGCCTAGATCCATCTTAACCCTAGATCTATGAAGCGTCGGGAGGGATCCAATCTCTCAAGGTGCAAACCTCGTTTTTTAGTACAAAACTTGAGGAAAGGTTTCCACCTCGAGAGATTTGATCCCTCTTAACGTTTGATAGATTTGTGGTTAAGATGGATCTAGGTTGGTTAGTAATAGTCACAAATCAAAGATTCATGTTTTTTAAATATGTGTATGTTAATGTTGAATACTAGAGAGGAGGGGGTTGAAAATGTCACTTCAATCCTTATTTCTCATGCATTTATGGAATAAATAGAAAAACATCACATAATTAAATGAACACATAGAAAATAGAGATTTAACATGGAAACCAATAAAGGAACAAAAGCACAAATACATTTTCTTTTCTTTAAATGATTGTTGTAGGCACCATTCTACACTTAAAAAATTTGTAAACTCTCACTTGTAGAAGATATATATCCCCCTTCTTAGTTTTGTAGTCTCTAACCCATTGGAAACACCTATCCCCAAAGTTTATTAGGCATCCACCTATCGGGAACATTGATCCCCAATTAGTGCTATTCAATTGTTCATATCTTTCTTTTCATCACCTAATCATTCTGTTAATCTTTTCCTTTCTTCTATTTTGAAATATCATTACACTAAAGGTTGGGGAAAGGGGGCAGGGCAGAACGAGGGTGTCATATAGTATAATTGAATAATTTAACAAGTATTAACAATATATAGTAATTAAGTCATTCAATAAACAACTAGATAAGAAACACGTAGGAACATTAGATATAAATGGAAATCCATGAAGGGAGAAAACCATAAAGTTTATATCATAATATTGTTGTAGACTCCATTCTCATTTTATATCAAATTTACTAGCACCAACCAGAAGGAGATACCCATCCCCTTATTTGTAAACACCCACTTGCAAGAAGAACCAACCACCTTTCTTTATAGGCATCGACCTAAAGGAAGCACTAACTCCCTAAATTTTATAGGCACCCACCTGAAGGAGACTCTTATCCCATGATTTGCAGGGACCAACCCACTTAGCCTATTAGATATGTCTTTCATCCATTTCAACCGCATACCCGCATTCTTTCTTTTCTTCTTAATCTTAAATCTTATTTGATTCTTGCCTCAACAATAACTTACCTAGATATTTAACTACATCTCAAACATACTCAATCTATCAACATTTCACTCAATGACATCTATAATCTTTTTCTCTATTATGCATCTCTTTCCTCATGCCTATACTCCCTACTCTAAGGTTATCTACGACCCTTCTACTCTACTTCAAATCTCCATTTCTTCTTCTTACACACAATGACTTTCGTTCACTCTCATTTCAATTGTATAAATCAATTTTCTATTTTATTGTTTTATATGTATTTATAGTTTGCAACCTACTTTACCATGGGTGTTGATCCATGGTATTTACCCATGGAAACACTTCACCTTACTGTATCAATTTTTTTTCCTTCACGATATGAGAATTTGAGCCTCTTCATATTCACGTTTTTACATTTCTAGCATCCCTTCGATCTGTACAATTCATGCTTCAATCAATCCTCCTATTTATAAGCATAACATCTTCATATTTGTTTTCTAGTGGATCTTAATAATGTCAGCATTTAAGTGAAAGTTGGTGTCCAAATGCCAAATTTTATCCAATTTTATCCCATTATTTTCATGCTCTCTAGAACATATGACCATAGGTCAAAATCGAGTGCTTAAGCTTAACTTGGTGCTTAAGACTAAACCTATGCAATTTTCCCAGTGTTCAATATCCAATAATTTCGAAGATGCACCCAATGACCCATTCAAATCAACAATGGGGAATTCACTTCCCCCATGAATATATGAACATTAAAAAGAGGGTGGGAGGAGTGGGGATCCGTAGTTTGTCCTATGTGAATTTAAATATCCCCACTTTTTTAAAGTGTGCCAGGTGATCTAGTGATCTAC
>APFE030662673.1:0-33365 GCA_000404065.3 Pinus taeda
TAAATTACACAGTCAGCTGCAGTAGCCAGATCAACAATAACAGAACTGAACCCAGAACACCTTATCAACAGAAAAATTCAGTCAACAGAAGATCTTAAGACAGATACGCAATTTTCCCTTCTTTGGCCTGTGTCGCTACGCACTTCACCCTCTGCTTCTCTGCGTATACCCGCAGAGTTGCTTTTGCTGCACCGCGTGACCACGCACTGCTTCTTCTACTGCACTGCGTACAGTACGCACCCAAATGCACTATCGCGCCGCATACTGCTACAGTAGGCACGCACCCGAAAGGACTATCGCGTCGCGTACTATTACAGTAAGCATGCACCAGAACCACTGCTGCTTTGCGTACTCACGCAGTTCTCCAGTTTCTGCTCTGCGTACCCACGTAGTCACCCTTCTTCTGCTCTACGTACCTGCGCAACTTGTCTTCTTCTGCTCTGCGTACCCACGCAGAGGCACCATTAAACACCTGCGTACCTCAGATTAGGGCCGAATTTACAGATCACTAGTGTGCTACAGTTAGACGGATGCCCAGATCTGATCAAGCACTCGAGAGATCACCCTTCACAGATTCGCTTTCCAACTTCACTTTCAATATAGAATCAAGCTTTTTGAAACAATAACCAAATATTTCAGATCTTAAGCTTATTCAACCCAAAAGCATACCTAAGCCAAATGATCTCCTTTGCTTTATATAGGCAGTCTTCCCTCAATCAAGGATCATGGGGCTCAATAATAATAATAAAATAAAACAATACCACGGGCCAAAACCATGATAACACAATACCGCCGGCTAAATACCAAGGGTTAAACATAAGGAACCCCACGTGTGCACGCTTTACTGCCTTGAAGTGTGTGCACTGGGCGTACGCACCTCATGAATGGGTAACCTGCGTGTCTGGACACGGTCTCCGCACAGTGTACCTACGGGTATGCATCTTCTGAACTGTTCTCCTGCGTACTTCTTAATTTTCATCATATTGAGAGCCTTGCCATGGGTGTTGCCATCAAGTACAACATCTATAACATATAACCATACCAGAAACATAATGCCAACATTTATTTTGTTTTTGTTGTGCATACTCTGACAATTGGTATCATAGGCGAGAGCGAAAAGTGGAGGTGGGCATTGCGTGTGGTAAAAAACAAGGATGACGAAGGGAAGCGCAGGAATAGGGGTTCCATTCCGTTGTTCTGCTTACAAAATTCGGTCATTTATTATCTGTGTCATGCCTGCCTGAACTCTACGCAAATATCCTTCAATTCGGTGATTAATTTTCTCGCTTGACCACCGATTTGAGATTAAATTCCACTGCATTTCGATATCTCTTGAGATCAGGGGAGTCAGCAATTTAGTTGTGAGTCATGGCATGATTGGCGGCTCCAGGCGGAGGAATGAAATGGTGTAATAGTTTGGAGTGGAGTAACGCCGATTATTACTCAGTGCCTGCAAATCATTATCACTCACGCAGTCTTTGATTCCTGCATTTTGATGAGTTGCCTGGTGCAAGAACGAACGGGTTAGATGATCAGTGTCTAAATTAAGCAAGTTTTTTTTTTTTTGTTGATGGTCCATCTTGAGGATTTCAGTCATGCGAACACTTCATGAATGGATTCCTCTGGTCTGAGATTCCTTCAGCTTGGAGTTGGAACTTAAAGCTCATGCAAATCTCTGCGAAGAAGGCCGCTGTGTTCTTGAAGGCAGCGTGGTCTCAACCTACGTGGATTCAATATTAGAATGTTGTTCTGCCATATCATCTGAAAAGGTCGAATGGATGCAAGGTAGTGTTTTTTCATTTCATTGCTAGCAGTATTGAAATGCTGTTTGATTCGTATGCTAGTCGTTGGTATTTGCAATTTACAGTTTGTGGAATTTTATCAAATTGTTAATTTGATTAAAAAGGAAAATTAAAATGTCAAAAACACAAAGTGCTCAATTTGAGATCGAGAAGTTTAATGGGAAAAAAAAACTTTGAGATCTGGAAAGTTAAGATGTATGATCTACTCGTGCAACAAGGCGTGGTGAAGGTGCTGTTGGGAAAATCCAAACAGCCATACACCATGACAGATCACGAATGGAGTGACATGGATGAAAGAGCACTAAGTGGCATTCGATTATGCTTGACAGATGATGTTTTGTTTAACATCGTGTTAGAGAAAACTGCTGCTGGTTTGTGGGAAAAGCTTGAAAAGTTGTACATGACAAAATCCTTAACAAATAGGATTCTTCTGAAGTGACAGTTTTAAAGTTTGTGCATGAAGGAAGGTACATCTATTATTGATCATTTGAATACCTTTAATACTCTCTTCGTGCAGTTAGAAAGTATAGAAGTAAAATTTGAATCAAAAGATAAAGCTGTAACTTTATTATGCTCGTTGTCTGAGTCATGGGATCATTTTGTTACTTCTATAAGTCTTAGTTCATCAGAAACCCTCGAGTTTGATGATGTTTTTGCATCTTTATTATCTGAAGAAACAAGGAAAAGGTCAAATTCAAAAACCTCTACATCAGAAGCAATGATTGTCAGAGGTCGTTCTAAAGAAAGACGCTTTAGTAAGCACGAAAACTCACGGTCAAAATCGAAAGGGAAGAAGAGTAAGGTAAAGTGCTGGTTTTGTGGCAAATCGGGACATTTGAAGAAGGAATGTTGGAAGAGACAACAAACATCCAAATGGACTCTTCGACAGAAAAGAAAGAAGCAAACACGATAGGTACAGGTTCGGCATCTATTTCAACTATGAGTGATGAAGTGTTATCAGTTAGTTTGTTTAATCATAATCAACATTGGTTGTTAGATTTTGGTGCATCAAATCACATGTGCATTCATAGAGAATGGTTTAAAACTTATAAATCAATCAATGATGGAGTAGTTTACATGGGAAATGATGTCACATGTAATATTGTGGGAATTGGAATGATTTGGATTAAAATGTTTGATGGGACAAATAAAATATTAACTGATGTAAGACACGTGCCTGAACTCAGAGAAAATCATATTTCCTTAGGAGTACTAGACACAAATGGATATAAAACCTTTATTCAAGGTGGAGTAATGAAAATCTATAAAGGAATCCTACTAGTAATGAAAGCAAAGAAGGTTGGAAATATTTTTCAGTTAGAATGAAGAACAAAGTCAAATCATGCTTCAATTGTATTTGAAATTGACAGTGATTCTGTTCGATTATGGCATCAATGGTTGGGCCATATGAGCGAAAGAGGATTAAAATTTTTATCTGATCGTAAGTTACTTCCTAGTTTAAAGTCTTTTAAGTTAGATTTCTGCAAACATTGTATATATGGGAAACAAAGTAAGCATAAATTTAAAACTGGAAAACACACTAGTAAGGGAATCCTTGATTATATCCATTCTGATGTTTGGGTTCTATCTCCTACAACCTCATATGGAGGATCATCATAATTTGTATCTTTTATAGATGATTTCTCTAGGAAAGTATGGGTCTACATGTTGAAAAGAAAGTCTGATGTATTCAAGGTGTTTAAGAAGTTTAAAGCATTAGTAGAAAATACCACTGGAAAAACCATTAAATGTTTAAGAACTGACAATGGTGGTGAGTTTACTTCAAAGGAATTTGATAATTATTGCAAGGATGGTGGGATCGAAAGACATAAAACTACTATATATACTCCTCAGCAAAATGGAGTTGTTGCACGCATGAACAAGACTCTCTGAGAGAGAGAGAGAAGTATGCTTAGTAACGCCAATTTGCAGAAGGAGTTATGGACAAAAGCGGTTTCTACGACTTGTTACTTGATAAATCGATCACCATCAATTGCAATAGGATGCAAAATTCCTTAAGAGGTATGGAAAGGTCATCCTTGTGATTATTCTAAACTAAAAGTTTTTGGTTGTGATGCATATGCTCTGATTTCGAAACATTAGCGTTCTAAATTAGATCCTAAATCAAAAAGATATATCTTTGTTGGATATGGTGATGGGACTAAGGGATATAGGTTGTGGGATCCTACTACTCACAAGATCATCATTAACAGAGATGTTAAATTCAATGAATCTTCACTCAATAATCCAGATGTAGATGATAAATTGAAACAGGATAATGTACCTAAGTTTCAACATATTCAGTTTGAAACCAGTTCAAATACTGATGATAGTCCAGATGAACAAGTTTCAGATGCAGATCATGAACATGTGTCAGATGCAGATCATGAAGAAGTTCCTATAGATAATAGTCAGCAAATTGTGGAAATACTAGAAACATCTTTAAGGAGGTCCACGAGAATCAAACGTCCTCCTAAAAGGTATGATGGTTATGTTACTTCAGTCACTTCAACCGCTAATGATGATGAACCTTTGTGCTATTAGGAAGTTGTAGAAGGTTCTAAAAGTGATAAGTGGAAAGAAGCTATGAAGGATGAGATGATGACATTAGACAAGAATGCCACATGGGATCTGGTAGAACTTCCTAGAGATAAGAAAAAAATGGATTATAATGGGTTTACAAATTGAAAAGGGGTGTTGATGATACAAAGGACATGTATAAAGCAATGCAGGTCGCAAAAGGTTTTTTTCAGAAAGCAGGAATTGACTTTCATGAGATTTTTTCACCAGTTGTAAAAATTGTTTAAATCCGGATTGTGTTAGAATTAGTTGTTTTACTTGATTTAGAATTACACCAACTAGATGCTAAAATTTCATTTTTACATGGAGATTTAGATGAGAAGAATTACATGGAACAACCAGAAAGGTTTTCTCAAAATCGCAACAAGAAATTTGTTTGTAGGCTCAAGAAATCATTGTATGGTCTGAAGTAGTCGCCTCGACAATGGTACAAGAAATTTGATTCTTTCATGATGGGTCAAAATTATATAAGAAGTGAATATGATCATTGTGTTTACTTTAAGAAATTGAATAATGGCATGTTCATTATCTTAGTGTTATATGTTGATGATATGCTTTTAGCAAGCAAAAGCATAAGTGAGACCAACAAGTTAAAGGCTCAGATGGCTAGGACGTTTGATATGAAAGATCTAGGAGCAGCAAGACAGATTTTGGGCATGGAGATTTTCAGAGACAGGAAAAATGGTAAGCTGTGGCTATCACAAAAGGAGTATATTGAGAAAATACCCTTAAGGTTTGGTATCAACAATGTGAAGCTTGTTTCAGTTCCTTTATCTTCTCATTTTAAGCTTTCTTCAAGTTTATGTCCTAATACAAATGAAGAAAAGGACTATATGTCTCGACTTCGATATGCTAATATAGTATGTTGTTTGATGTATGCGATGGTTTGTACACGACCAGGTATTTCACGTGCAGTTGGGGTTGTCAGCAGCTATATGGCAAATCCAGGAAAAGAACGCTAGTCAGCAGTGAAATGGGTGCTTCAGTATCTGAGAGGCACAAGTGATTATTGTATCACTTATAACAGAAGTAGTGAATATGTTTGTGGATATGTTGATTCCAATTTTGCAGGTGATTTAGATAAGAGAAGGTCAACTTCAGGATATGTTTTTACTCTTGCAGGTGGAGCTATAAGCTGGATGTCAAAGCTACAAAACATTGTTGCTTTATCCGCTACAGAAGCAGAATACATCGCTGCTTCACATGCTTGCAAAGAAGCAGTTTGGTTGAAAGATTTGTTTGGTGAGTTTGGTAGGTTGCAGGACAATATCAAGTTATTTTGTGATAGTCAAAGTGTAATTCACTTGGCTAAAAGTCTAGCCTATCATAGTAAATCAAAGCATATACCTATCAAGTACCATTTTGTAAGACAGGTTATCACTGAAAGGGGAGTCTCTCTTGAAAAGGTGCATACAAAGGAAAACTATGCAGACATGTTCACGAAACCAGTTTTGTTAGAGAAGCTACGATGGTGTCTAGCTTTTCTTGACTTGCATAAAAGATAAAAAAGAATAATGGAACGGGGTATCGGGCTAATTGTTGTCAAGGTGGAGATTGTTGAGATTTTCTGTTAATTAAATTTGGAGAAAATCTCATGAATGTGACAACAATAGGATTTGTTGCTAAATTAACTCTATTTATTCCTGATGAGGAGTTATTGCATCCTATATTTGTTCTGAGTGAATTTATGATTCAGTTTTCTACTCCCAGCTATAAAAATGTAAGCTCGTAGAGGATATAGGCAATGAGAAGGTGTGAGGAAAAAGAATTCCAAATGTGCAAATATGTTGTTGTAATCTCTTGTTGAGTAATAAGATTGCCGATGCCTCTGTTTGGTGGACGTAGTCCAGATTGGTTGAGTGAACCACGTTAAACTTGTTGTCTCATAATTTCTGTTGTGCGTGTATGATTTATTTTGTTTGTGCTGTGCATACTCTGACATCAACCAGAACAAAGACTTGCATTTTTTTTTTCATTAAGCGAGTTGTTTTTTATCCAAAATCAATTTTTGGATAATGTTATGTTGAGTATGTACTCATGCTTTGAATGCATATTTTTGGGAATAAAATTTCTCCACTTCTCATTGAAAAACTAAATATGTTTTATCCATCCCCACATATTTGAATGAGATCACGTCTCTTGTAAATTTGAATATTCAATGGAATTGGAGCTACATGAGATACACAATTTGCAATAAAAATAAAAATATGCATATAATTAAAAACTATAACTGTACATGATTCTTTATTTATTTTTTAAATAATATTTCGCTGAAGGCTTCCCTATATTGACACTAGGTGGATGTATCGCCGCTGATTTATTTATTTATTTATGGATGGTTTCGATGGACTTTACAGGGAATATGTATCATCTGAGTTATGGATGTATGGCTGGGCCTAATGGGAACTCGAAGAGTTTGATTTTTTATATTTTATTTTTTATTTTTCTCCGCCATCTCCGCCGTCTCCTTCTCCTTTTGTGCGTTGCCATCTGTCATAAAAGTATAAGATGGATAATCGATACGCTTTGGATTATTTTTTAATTTATCTATAAGTGTGAACGATGTCATTTCGAACATGATAGGCCGATTGTTCATTTTAATACACCATGATGGTGCACGATGGATCGTCAATTTCTTGCATGATGGCATATAGTTTGTTTCAATACACCGCGCTACGTGCACTTCATCTTGGACGAGATGAGGAAGTATTTCTATTTGGATTCGGGCCATCAGGCCTCACTATAGAGACAATCGTCCTGAAGAGGGTTCCCCTGCAGTGATTGAACCACAAAACCACAATCGTCTAAAAAATAATGTGTTACTCTCTCTCTTTCTCTACGATCTTCGTCTGATGGAGACAGTGAAAGGTGATTTCCGAAGGATTTCTCCATAACTAACGACGCAATGGAAAACAATGAATCACAATGTAGTAAATATGTTGTAGTTTTTTTGACGCTACTGTAGAGATTGGTAATTCCTGAACCCAAAATCCTAAGCCAAATGAAGATGTAATGTGTTCCAGATTTAAGATTCAGATGTGAACATTATATGTATGGTCGAAACGCGTATCGATTGTGATTTCTGGAAGAAATGTGAGGCAGTCATTGTGCCAACGATATTTAAAACGTGAGTGAAAATGTGAAAATTTGTGGAAAATCGGTATTGTAGCATTAAGTTTTTTATTATTTTAATTTATTAAATTTACAAATTTTCATAATACATTATGCTAACGCGTTGATATTTTGATCAATCATTCGTAGTAGCTTTCAATTTTATTAGTCCCTGTGGAGTCATGATTAGGATTATAGTAATTAAAATGGTGGTGCTTTACATTAATTTGACCTGGTTGCTGTCAAATTAACGAAGAATAACGAAAAGTTTATAAGTTGTGGTGTATTTCGTCATCTTATTTTGCCTCTTCCCCAGGTGGAGGAAAAATAATAAGTTATAATTATTTATTTATTTCACATTTTCAAATGGTTAAATACTACCTAAACTAATGCTGGCATTAGTGGCAGGCATTAAATGTTGATCACGAACATGGTTGTATAGAAATATAAAAATATATTATGTGTGATCATTTGCTTTGTAACAAGCAGGGGAAAACGTTGTCATGCCATGACTAGAGCACGTCACTCGCTAGACCACATGGCTGTTTTACAACACAACATGGCCTTATACCACTTCCACCTATGCCACCTGTGAAGCCATGCAAGGCCTTGTACAACTACCACCTGTGAAGCCATGTACAAGTTCCACCTGTGAAGCCATGCAAGGAAACTTCTTTTGTTCAAGAAGAATTTGCTTTCTCCATGAAGTTACCATAAATCTTTCTAAGGTAAGGGCGAATAGAAGCATTGGCTTTCTCCATGAAGTTCCTGGAAATCCTTTTGAGGTAAGGGCGAAGCTCTGTATGAGCTAAAATATAGTTCAGAATGAAATTCCCTTCCCTTTCAGCTTACTTGATGCCTTGATCCCTTGTTGTCTAGGTATATGAAGACTGCGAAGAAACTTACGAGAAAACTAGCTCTCTTACCTATTTTGCACAAACACTTCCAGAGTTTTCTTGATGCCTTGATGCCTTGTTTTCTGGTTATATGAAGACCATGTATCTTGAAAAGTGCAAGGCAACTTCTGGCGTCTAGATAATACCAGCCTCTGGTGTCTAGAGAATACCAACTTTGGGTAAGAGTCTATTGTATTCTACTCCAAACCCGACTCTTCCCCAAACATGGGGAACTCCATTCTCCACTGTAACTAATTTAACCAACATTAATGAAAGTTTCCTCATTAACAGACACATATGAACACTGAGGAACAATAGTTGCACAACTAGTTATCCCATTACTATTCATATAACCTCTTCCCTACACTCACACACATAAGATGCCAACATGATTGTAGAAACAAGTATCAGAATCCATTTGCAATGGCTATTCCATACCCTAACCTAACTTTACTCATATTCTCTGCATCAATGAAGCTACTATTGTTGCTCATCTATGCTGTTATATTTTGGAACTGCAAGCTCCTTTTTCAATGTCATGTTTTCCCTTCAATATTCATAGAAAAATAATTAGTATCACCATGGGCGTTCGCCATTGATGAAACCCTACATTCCAACATGCACATCCACCATTGATGAAACCTTACATTCCAACAACCTCGGACAATTGTTTAACAATATGTGGAAATTGGAATCTAGTGCGAGGGTGTTGTTGTCTTTTCTTGCTTCAAGCTCTAGCCATGGGTCACCCACTCCACTAGAAATATCTTTAAGGCCCAATGAGACGAAGCGCAAAAGGCCATGATGTTGAAACTGGTGCACCTGCAGTGGGCAGTTGGATTGTCCTTCTGCCTCCTGTATTGACATATTGACATATTAGCAGACATATCATCATGATACAATGTTAAGTGGCATGGTTTACACCATACATGCTAGGTTATGAAGGAGGTGAGGCACGTGGCTCTCATGGAGGGGCCCACATGGTCCATGTAGGTCTTTTTGTTTTTATTTTTTTGAAGCACTTTAATGACTTTGTGGATCTTAACTTTCAACTAATTCTTATTGCTCTAGAGTTGGATCATTATCGCTTATGATGTGGAACATATTTATATCAATTGCCAAGGGCTTCGTGAAAGGAAGGAAATAAAGCATGGTGCAGCAAAGCTTGGTGCAAGTACAAAGCCAGTAGGTTCTCATGAAAGGAGAAAGGAAATATTTTTATGGTACTGGTTATGATTTTGTATCCTGCCTTTGTGACTATTGCTTATATATCTAAAGACGTGCTTACTTTAACTGCTTAGAACTGGTGATTAGATAGAGAAATACCATAAGTATCACTGATGTATGATGTTATAACTACTAGATAAGGGTTACATCAACTGTGAATAGGTAAGCATCATTGATCATACTGGATGTTTGTAGTGTGTTTTTATTAATCCGGCCTTGGTGGAACCCTATGGTTTGACTCTCATTGAGGTAGCTTGACCAACCTTTGTTTTTATTATGATGTTCAACATAAAACATTTTCAAGACTGCAACACTATTTAGAAGCAAATATATCAATCATAGAAGCAGTCTTTCATATATCACACGCTTAAATGAAAAAAGAAATGATATTCTTTTAAATACAGAAGATACATATGTATCAAGTTTTAACATTATGACCATTCTGTTTAGTTCTGGAGTACTTTGAGTAGAAGAATTCAATATATATATTAGCTCTCAAGATATATTACATAGTTTACATGCATAGGTGTCATCATTAACCAAACCTTGATATTATAATGTAACTTTCAATTATAAATAATAGTAATTGTAGAGTAAACCAAGCACTAATCTAAAACTGAATTTGATTTTGTAGCAGGATACAAGTCATGTATGGTGTATAGGTTGGCAGAAGAGTGGACATCAAGCAACAAATAGCTCAAAAATGACAATATTGGGAGGTTAATTGGCATGCCCATTTCTCCCATTCCTCTAATTTGTTTCCTCATCCCACTATAAGGATTCCATGTTGAATTTATATGCCAATGCTCTTTATTTCGTAGATCTTGGCTGTGTCATTGCTGGTGGATGCAATGTTATAATGTTATAAATTATAAGTTAACCCATTTTTTTTTTTTGAACACGTGT
Organism: Pinus taeda; assembly: GCA_000404065.3. Taxonomy (NCBI): domain Eukaryota; kingdom Viridiplantae; phylum Streptophyta; class Pinopsida; order Pinales; family Pinaceae; genus Pinus; species Pinus taeda. The sequence continues at coordinate 10,523 of APFE030662673.1, forward strand.
TGTAATGGACAACATTCTTTGATTCTGTAAATTGACTCATTGGTTGTTGTTGGAGAATCCTTATTATGCTCCAATCATCTACTTTGAGATATATGTGATAATTTAGTATGGTTAAATTTATTTACTGTGCAAGAAGTTTTAGCAGAGTGATAACTGCTTTTCATTCTTTCTTGAAACAAATATATAATGACCTTTTCCCAAATTTTTATATTCATTGCAAGTTCACTTAATGTGAACTTCATAGTCTCTCTTGTAGAATCATAGTTAGGATGGGAGATCAAACAATTGAATGTTTTAATTTGATAAACAATAATTAAAGAGTCAACATATGTTTGTCTAGTAAAAAGTCTAAAACTATGTTTCTTTTTTGGTTATTATTTTATTTTTAATATTTTTGTTTTTGGTATAAAATAATTATATTACTGTAACCTGTATAACTAAAAATATTTACATTACACACAGTTTCTGAGGCTCTAGAGGTCACTTCATTCTTAAATTTTGACATCCTTATTTCTGAAGGTTTGACTTTGAAACCCATAATATCTCGAGTACTTCTGATATGCCAAAGATTTGAATGTTGAAAAAAATGTTGCTATTATAGGGCTACCACTTTGAAAACCATGCCTAAGCTATAGACTGATTTAACATTAAGCCCAAATGCAAATAAATCATTTGACTTGTAACATTGACTTTTAGTCTGAAATGAGTGACTCTGACTTTGACACGCTTGATCTCCAAATTAACACTCCTCTCAACTACCCGGGCTAGGCCTAATTGACAATACACACACTCACACACTTTATTTGTAGTCTCGCCTTTACATTGTTGGCACCACTTTTTCCATGGCTAACAAACAACCAAGAATAATATGGAATCAAGCACTCACGGGGTTAGAAGGAGAAGCATTTGGGTTATGTTTCAGGTGGTGGATTGGGACCCTGCCATTAAGGATAATTCAATTGTGGTTGCAGACACTATTGAATCCCCAGGAATAAGCTCCAACTCGATCTTTGTAGAAGAACTGGGAGCTGACTTGAAAGGCAAGACCTAGGTGCATGAGATCTTCAGCCAAGCTGGGCTAGCCAAACCACCTCCTTGTTAACTTTGCTAGCTTCACTTGCTTTTTGCTTACACTTTTTAGTACTGTTGTTTCTATAGTATAAGGATTCTTTGCAAAAGGTGTTAGGTTATAACAAATACACTTGGACTTTCCCAGACAACATAGTGTTGAGCTATAAAAACTGTCTGAGGCCTAGTTTCCTCTTTGACAAGCCCCTGACAACCATGAACGTAACCATTTTTCTAAGATATTAATACAGGAGTATACTAGATTACAAAAGAAACCCCAGAAAAATGGAACTTAATCTCAGCTCTATTAGATATATTTTTGAGAATTGGGTTTAGAAAGAAGTTCTAGTAGACACTTGAACCATTAATAGTGTAGCCAAAAGTGGGACATTTGTTGTGCAGTAATGATAAGGAATGACTACCACACAAGGCTTCATCAAAACACTTCAGAAATTGAACATTTAGTCTTGAACCATGCAGGGATCAGAGATTATGTAGGTTTGTTAATGATATGGGGATGATAGAGTCTATTTTTATGTGATAGATTTGTTCTTGCTCCATAGCTTAGGTTATTTAGGGAAGCTACTTCTCAGGAGAAGAAAGTGTCTATTTGTAATTGCAGTGGATGCCCTTGTTAGTAGACAAACTATTACCATGCAAGAGATTATGAATGCAATTTGTTCTGCTAGTAACTTTTCATCTCTTGGATTCATTTTATCTATTGCATTAGCACTTCCATAAACAGATCCTTTGCTCAGTCTAGTGGAATCAAAGTGTCTTAGGGCTTACTCTATACAGACTAGGGCATGTCCCTTAAGGCTAGTTTCTGATGATCTCTTCTTCTCCGTAATGGAAGTATGGAAAATTGATTATCGCTGGCATGCAAAAGGTCTCATAAAAAGCATGAAAAAATTGAGAGTTATTGATCACTTCAAAATAAACTTCGTGCCGAATAGGTTGTCATACCCACTAGTCCACATATCAACGTACATGTTTCCTCATAGCTACTTATATAACATATCGCTTGTATCTGCTTCTTACTCTTAATAATGTAAAAAGACAATAGCTACAGTACACACACACTACACATGATGATTTAAATGGAATGGAATAAGAACATCTTAAACTTAGATGTATATATCTATTCTTTAGTTAAAGCCTTAGTCTTCTAGACTTCCCCAAGGCCATAGAGATTCTGATGGTACTAACTAGCTCTAGAGACAAGCCATAGAGTGAAGCTAGAGTGTAATATTTAGCCCTTAGTTAGTTATTTAAGGTATTACTAGCCGGAGGACTGCCTTAATCTCCATGCACTATATACTTATATATGGTAAATAGTATTAGTCTTTGTACCAGCCTTATAGTAGTCCCTAGTTCCTTGCTAATTAGAATTACATTGGGTAAACTATTGATTTTAATGCTTACCAACTACAAACTAAGCTTCATCTATTTAGGAACACAAAAGTAGGAACTTATGCCATTGGATGTAGGCTTTCCGATTGACAGAAACAAAATCCAACTGCATTGAAACTATAAGAAACTAACTATAACTGTCTCTTTAGGAACACAACAGTATGAACTTCTAGAAGTTTTTCCATTAAATGTAGCCTTTCTGATTGACAAAAATAGAAACTAACTAGATTGAAACAGTAAGAAACTAAATATAACTGTAACTGTAAGAAACTAACTATAACTGTAGCTGTAAGAAACTAACTATAATTGTAATTGACCAACCCACTTAACCATGTGATCCCTGCCTCCCTCCCTGCCTAAGGCAGGGACTAGCTTCTATGCAACCCATCTTATTTAAATAGAAGCTTGAGGTTTATGATGGATTTCATGCTGGCTGAATGACATTTACATGTATCTACTAATTCTAATAAACAATCTCTACGTAGCAACGAAACCTAATAGTTTTGGATGTGAGCACATTTTAAAAAGGATTGCAAGCCAAGGTTTTCAAAACAATGTGATGTGGGGTGTGACTTGGCTGTCGACAAACTCCTAGTGCCTTAACATTGACAATTTACCTCATAAACAAATGATAGTTATACATAGATGACATCAACAACATGCAAGATCTATTTTGTATTAATGAAAATGACTTGTCCCTTGCTAATCAAGAATTATCATATGCCAATTTGATTCCCCTCATGAAATTTGCATGTATTCCACCAAGCAATCATGTGTTGTATTTGATGCAATTATTACAACTACCTTCTCCATAATGAAACACTAACATACTCTCATTATCCATATCACATATCGAATATGGCTATCTCTTAGTGGTCAGATTAATTTGGATTTTGAATTTCTATTAATTTCGGTAAATATTTCGTTGTGCAAGCTTCACAGGATTTAGAGTGAAACCTGAATAATTGCTTGCTTGGATATTATGTCTCTATTCTGTTATGTGAATGGGTATTATGTTCAATACACACCCACTTGAGTCAAACCAAAGTCAAAGTGTAATGGTTTGATCCAAGGCATGAGTCTAGAGAGGGTTATCACACTACCCTAACTGTAGCTTACCACTTATCAACTCTCTTCAAAACAACTACACAAGGTATACCACTTGCTCAACTAAAAGGAGGGAAAGAAGGATACCATTTATATTTCCTCATATTTCTTCCCACATGCAAAATTCAAAATCTGGAATGCTTATTTGTAGGTCGGTTGTGCTCACCCAAGTAGGGATCCCCTTGTGTATAGTTTTGCATGGGACACCTAGAAGCTTTTCTCTATATAGTTCTAATTTTGACAGTATTGATAACAATCTCTCACGAACGTTTCTTCAAAATTTATGCCCTTCTTTCTATTTGCATAAATACACACATCGATAAATTATAAACTAGTTATAAATAATAATTTTCTGGCATAGATGCTTCTCTTAGATGTTGGAGAAATATGTGTATAAAAAGCATTTGATAATACTTTATATTAGATAAAATGAAGATGTTTAGGATTAGGTGATTTTTTTTTCATATGACGAAATTAATGTATTTTTATTATTTAAATTTATAAAAATTAAAATATTAATATTTTTATATAAAATATAAATATATATTTATTAACAGTCAACCATGGTCGATCTTGGTCAAACATGGCCAAATGTTGCCTATTAACAAAGATTGTCTCGATATGAAAATCAATCATGGTCAACCATGGTCTAACGTTGCATTGTGACAAAGAGTATCTCGATATGTAAATCTACCATGGTCTTGAATGTCCCATTGTGGCAAGAATTGTCTCCATATGAAAATCATGGACAATCATGGTCCATGGTGAGCCATGGTTGATTATGGTTAACCATGTGTTTATAGAATGAAACATGGTCAACCATGTTTATTTTAGCATTTATAATATCGATCCCTTGGGTTTATAATATCAATCATTGCTAACCATGGTCAATCATAGCCAACTATGGTCAACAATGGTTGAATGTCGCGTTATGACAAAAAATGTCTCGATATGAAAATCATGGACAATCGTGGTCAACCATGGTCAAACGTCACATTACGACAAATATTCTCTTGATTTGAAAATGAACAATGGTCAACCATGGTCCAACGTGGCATTGTGACAAAGATTGTCTCGGTATGGAAATCAACCATGGTAAAACGTGGTTTAACATTGCATTGGGACAAATATTATATTGATATGAAAATCAACCATGGGATAACGTTGCATTGTGGAAAATATTCTCTTGATATGGAAATCATTGATGGTCAACCATTGTCTAATGCCGCATTGTGATAAGAATTGTCTCAATATGAAAATCAAACATGGTCAACCATGTGTTTATAATATTTATCTTAGGGTTTATATACCTTGGGTTTATAATATTTGTCCCTTGGGTTCAATATTATCCCCTTGGGTTCATAATCCATTAGGATTTTAGTATTAATCCCTTGGGTTTATAATATTAATCATTTGGGTTTATTATTCCTTTAGGTTTATAATATCAAGTATGGTCAAGCAAGGTCAATCATAGCCAGTCATGGTCAACCATGGTCAAATATCACATTATGACAAAAATTATCTCCATATGAAAATCATGGACAATCATGGTCAACTATGCTCATCCACGGTTGATCATGTTCAACCATGTTTTATAGAATGAAACATGGCCAACCATGGTCAGTTTTGGTCAACCATGGTTGAATGTCACATTGTGACAAAATTGTCTCAATATGAAAATAAATCATGGTCCAATGTATCATTGTGACAAATAGTGTCTCGATATGTAAATCAACCATGATCTCAGATGGTGCATTGTGAAAAAAATGTCTCCATATGAAAATCTAACAAGGTTTCCATCATCAAACGTCGCATTCTAACAAATATTGTCTCGATATGAAAATCAACCATGCTCAACCATGGTCTAATGTTGCATTGTCACAAAGAATGTCTCGATATGTAAATTGAAACCATGGTCAACTATGGTCTAACATCACATTATGATAAGAATTGTCTCAGCATGAAAATCAACCATGGTGAACAATGTGATTATAATATTTATCCTAGGGTTTATATGCCTTGGGTTTTTAATATTTGTCCCTTGGGTTTAATATTATTCCCTTTGATTCATAATTCCTTTGGGTTTTAGTATTAAGCCATTGGGTTTATAATATCAATCCCTTGGGTTTATAATACTAATAATGGTTAATCTTGGTCAATCATAACTAACCATCATCAACCATGGTCAACCATGGATGAATGTCGCATTGTGACATAAATTGTCTCCATTTGAATATCATGGACAATCATAGTCAACCATGGCTAAATGTTGCATTGTGACAAATATTGTCTCAATATTAAAATCAACCATGGTCAACCATGGTCCAACATCACATTGTGACAAAAGTTATCTCGATATGTAAATCAACCATGGTGAACCATGGTCCAATGTCACATTATCATAAGTTTTATCTCAATATGAAAATCAACCATGTTCAAGCATGTTTGTTTTAGTGTGTATAATATTTATGTTAGGATTTATATACCTTGGGTTTATAATATTTATCCCTTGGGTTTAATATTATTCCCTTGGGTTCATAGTCCCTTATGGTTTTAGTATTAATCCCTTGGGTTTATAATATCAATCCCTTGGGTTTATAATATCAATCCCTTGGGTTCATTATTCCATTTGGTTTATAATATTAATCATGGTCAACCATACCCAACCATGGTCAACCATGGTCGAACACCCCATTATGACAATGATTGTATTGACATGAAAATCAATCATGGTCAATCATGGTCGACCATGATCAAATGTCACATTGTGACAAATATTGTCTCAATATGGAAATCAACCATAGTCAACCATGGTCCAACATCACGTTCTGACAAAGATTATCTCGATATGAAAATCAGTCATGGTCAATATGGAAATTAACCATGCCCAACCATGTTTATTTTAGCATTTATAATATTTATCGTAGGGTTTATATACCTTGGGTCTATAATTTGTATCCCTTCGGTTTATAATATCAATCCCTAGGGTTTAATTTTATTCGCTTAGGTTTATAGTCCTTTGGGGTTTTTGTATTGATCCCTAGGGTTTATAATATCAATCATGGCCAACTACGGTCAACCATGGTTTTCCATGTTTTATAAATTTAATCATGGTCAACCATGGTCCAATGTTACATTGTGACAAATATTGTCTTAATATGAGAATCAATCATGGTCAACCATGGTCCATTGTTGCATTATGACAAAGATTCCCTCAATTTGAAATTAACCATGGTCAACGATGGTCCAAGGATTTATAATATTTATATTATAATCCCAACCAATTGATATTATAAACTCAAGGGGTTAATAATAAACGTAAGGGGTTAATAACAAAACCCCAAGGGATTATAAACCCAAGGGAATAATATTAACCCAACGGATAATAAACTCGATGCATTAATACTATTAACCCTAGGGTTTATATTCCTTGGGTTTTTAGTATTGATCACTTGGGTTTATAATATCAATCCCTTAGGTATATTAATCTAATGGTTCACATTCCTAGGGTATAATACTATTCAGAGGCCTATAATATGAATCCCTCATTATATATCATGGTCAACCAAAGGTTTATGTTCATTCGATTTATAATATTAGCCACTTGGGTTTAACAATATTAGTTCCTTCGGTTTATAATACCTTGGGGTTTTAGTATTAACCCATTGGGTTTATTATTCTCTTGGGATTATTATATCAATCAATTGGTTCTATTGATCTAAGGGTTCATATTCCTATGGTATAATACTAAAATCCCAAGGGAATAATATTAAATGAAAGGATAATAAACCCATGGGATTAATACTAAAACCCCAAGGAATTATAAACACAAGAGAAAAATATTAAACCCTAGGGATTAATATTATAAACACAAGGTATATAAACCCTTAGATACATATTATAAACCCTAAAATAAACATGGTTGACCATGGTTGACAAATAGTTGATTTTCATTTTGAGACAATCATTGTTACAATGCGTCGTTGGACCATGGTTGAACATGGCCAACCATCTTTATTCAAGGGTATTTAATATCTTAGGGTTTATATACCTTGGGTTTATAATATTAATTATGTGAGTTTAATTTTATTCCTTTAGGTTTATAAACCCTTGGGTTTAATACTAAAAACTAAAAGGTATAATATTATTTATAGGGTTTGTAATTAATATTTATCCCCAGGGTTTAATATTATTGTCTATGGTTTATAACTCCTTCGATTTTTAGTATTAAACCTAAGGGGTTATAAACGCAAAGGAATTAATATTATAAACCCAAGGTATATAAACCATAAGATAAATATTATAAACACTAGTATAAATATGGTTGACCATGGTTGATGATGGCCCAACATGGCATTGTAATAAGGATTATCTCAAAATGAAAATAAACCATTGTTAACCATGGTCAACCATATTTATTTTAAGATTTATAATATTAATCCCTAGGGTTTAATAATATTCCCTTCGGTAAATGAAAATATCATAACTTAGATAATTATGGATGAGAATCTTTATGAGCTCTGGGAACTAGGGTTCTGAAACCCCTACGACGGCGTAGTCTGTGCACCCTGCACACCTCCTACACCTTGCAGAACGATCGGCTATCAACAACTAACAAACCCGCCTTTGGATCTCCACTGAGGTAATGGGTTTTTCCCAGGAGGGCACCTCAAAGCCCTCCCCATCGTCCACTCGTAAGCCTCCAATGCAACCCAGCTCCCTGACCTCTGAACCAGGGCACGAAGAAGAGGACCACGAAAGCCTTCCGCAGCAGCAGAATACAAACAAGTCCACGCACGAGACAGAAGAAGGCAACATGAAATCGGATGGAAAACCAGAGACAGAGGAAAAGCACAGGATCACATTGAAGACCTGTAAACCAGTGGCTATTGAGCGACCCAAGATTGAACTGCCCAGCCATAGGGTTAATGGACAAATCCAATTCATGAAGGACCATGTGCTTATTGGAAAATTTATCGGTTTTTGGCCGACGGAAAAGGCACTGCAAGGCTAGATCTCAGCCAAATGGAAGCTTAAAGGCCATGTCACCTTGCAACTAGGACCAAAAGGGTTCTTTACAACGATCTTTCTTTGCATAGAAGACAGGAACTGAATCATGGATGAAGGGCCCTATTTCTCAACTCAGCGGGCCTGTACCTAAGAGCGTGGGTGGAAAGGTTCAACCCGGATAAGGAGGACCTTAGTTGGGCTCCAGTATGGATCAAGATATACTCACTTCCGACAGAGTACTGGGATGAAGACTCTCTCAAGGACATAGGAAATGGGCTAGGGGAGTATGTAAAATCAGCGAAGGAAACGAAGCTGTGCAGATACACATCCTATGCCCGTATTTGTGTCTTCATGCGATTGGACAAACCCCTCCCGGACTCAGTAAGTCTTCTTCATGATGATTTTGAATGGGTTCAACCTCTACATTATGAACATGTTCCTTTTCGCTGCCGAAGATGCCATGCTCTGGGTCATCTATTTAGAGATTGTCCTCTCAATCTCATTTCCATAAATGCTGCACCCTCAGAGACACCAGATCAAGATGGATTCATTAAAGTGGCCTCCTGTAAAATATCTCACAAGAAAACCCCCGTAGGGAAAAAACCCCAACAGGATGCCTCCTCCCTTCCTTCAACCAACAATAGTTTTGAGGTCCTTGCTGACCCCTCAGCCGACCATCTTCTGCATTCACCCCCCAATCCTAAACCCTCAGCTTCCCCTGCTACCCCTTACCCCTCTGATTCCCCCCCCAGGTCCCACTCCCCTATCACCTCCTCGGATTCCCCCAAGATCGCTAGCAAGATCTCAAACGGAAAAGAAAAATACATGGAGGTTGATGATATTCCCAGTCAATCCATAAGCCCAGATTTCATTGTAGATGAGGAAAACTAGGTACAAAAAATGGAGGAAGAACATGAGAGCATTGACCTAAATGGTCTAGACATCCTGTTGATGGAGAAATTCTGCAAAAAAAGGGATTATGATAAAATATCAGAGCTCCAGATCAGCAAACTGGAAGTCATCATCTCCAGGGCCTACCAGCAGCAACAACTTGGCATCCAACCGGGCAGTCATTAGGATGGAATCTTGCCCCCTAAAGACTCCAAAAAGCGAGGGAGAAGAACAGATATCCAGCGAACCATTGCACTAGAGAAAATTCTGGTGGATTCAGGCATGTATACTAAGTTAACTAAGTACTACAAGCCCACCCACATCAATGAATCATGAAGCTGATCTCATGGAATATAAGAGGGTTCAACAGCCCCGGGAAACTCAGATTAATAAAAAACATGATTAAGCAGGATCAGCCACAAATTTTTTTCTACAAGAAACAAAGTGTAACGGTATCACTCTTGGGAACATTCTTTCCAGAGCATGGCCAGAATGTCACTCGTTAGTAGTGGACACCACGGGGGCTTCGGGAGGTTTGGCTATTGCATGGAACAATCAAGTGATTGAGCTGACAGACATCCATGCAACACATCACATGATTCGGGAAACCTTTCACATTGTAGGCACCAATGTGCATGGTCATCTAACCAACGTTTATTTCCCACAAGTAGCCACTAAAAAAATAGCAGTTCTTAATACAATAGCAGACCTAAATATCAACAGAGTCCACCTGCTGTGGATCATAGGGGGCGATTATAACATGATAACCAAGATAGAAGAAAATAAAGGAGGGCGAGTGAGTTTGGAGCAGGAAGCAACCCATTTCAAAGATTCCATTCAGAACAATACTCTAATTGACATGCAATTTTGCAATGACATGCATACATGGAGTAATCGAAGAACTAGAAGGCAACAAATTGCATCCAAACTTGATAGATTCCTCCCCTCTAACAATATAGTGCATTTAGGAGGAGACCTTTCAACATCAATTCTCCCTTATTCAGGCTCAGATCATTGGCCGATCGCCCTGCAGTGGCAAAGACCAGGCGATGTAAAAAGGCGACCTTTTCGCTTTGAGGCTTTTTGGCTCTCACACCCCGCATTCAAAGACTTCATCAGATCAGTATGGACCTCCTTCCCTTCGCCAGTTGGTTCAAAAATGTTTCAATTCCAGTGAAATCTCAAATTCCTCAAGGCCCAAATCAAGAGCTGGAACAAAGAGACATTTGGCAACATCTTTCAAGTGCAGCAAAATTTAAACAAGGAAATGGAAGAACTCCAGCAACACATAATCTCAGAAGGACACAATAAGGAAACTCTTTCTCAGGAACAACGCATTCATAACCAATTAGAGGAAAGAAGGAATTAGGAGGAAATCATGTGGAGGCAAAAATCTAGGATTAGATGGCTAAAAGAAGGGGAGATGAACACCAAATTTTTCCATCGAATCACAATTCAGCGAAGAATGCACAATACCATCTCATGCATTCAGAATCCAAAGGGGGAGAGATTGGAAAATCATGTTGAGATAGAGCAGGAGTTCCTAAGACACTTCCAGCAGGTTCATCAAGAGCCCCAAGCAAACAAGATGCCAGCCATAGAAAAAATCATCACTAATGTGCCCAAAATCATCACAGCAGAGCATAACGAACTCCTCCTACATCCTGTCATGCAACAGGAGGTGGATGCAGCCATGCATCAATTCAAGGAAGGCAAAGCCCCTGGCCTGGATGGCTTCACCACAACTTTCTTCCACACCTTTTGGGAATTGATAAGAGAAGAAGTCTGGCTAGTGGTCGAGAAATCACGTACCCTTCACTGGCTTCTTCCCTCCCTCAACTCCACCTTCATGGTGCCTATCCCCAAAAAGGAGATCACCAGAACACTGGACAAATTTCGGCCAATAGCACTTTGTAATGTCATATACAAAGGGACATCCAAGGTAATCACGAACAGGTTAAAGCTGTTATTACCCACGCTCATTTCACCGGAACAGTCGGGCTATGTAGAGGGCAGATAGATTCTGGACGACATCATCCTCTCTCATGAAATCATACACTCCCTCAAGCACTCCAAACAAGCAGGTATGATTCTCAAGCTCGAACTCTCAAAAGCTTTTGATAAGCTCAATTGGATCTATATTCAAAAACTGTTAACAACTTTCAGTTTCTCACCTATGTGGGTGCGATGGGTGATGAGCCTTATATATTCTACTTTTTTCTCTATCCTCATTAATGGCATCCTCTCCTGTCCTTTCAGCCCCTCTAGAGGCATTAGGCAAGGTGATCCTCTTTCCCCTTTTCTTTTTGTGTTGATGGCTGAAGGCCTGGGTCGTCACATTAATCAAGCCCTCCTCTCCAAGCAGCTCAAAGGCTTATCCATCCACAATATGCCAGCGATATCTCACCAACAGTTTGTGGACGATAATATGCTTTTTGGGTACCCCTCCATTTAGGAAGCCTTTCTTCTTAAATCCCTGCTGGACGATTTTTCAGAAGCTTCAGGCACAAGCATCAATAAGGCTAAATCTCAAATCTACTTCTTCCATACCCCCCTGTCATCCAATTTTCCATTGCTCGTATCCTGGGCTTTACCATTGACTCCCTTCCCTCCAAATACCTTGGAGCCCCCCTCATTGCCTCCGCCTTAAAGCACGCTTCCTGGCGTATTCTCCTTGAGAAGCTAGAATCTTGCTTAAATCTCTAGACTCATAGAACTATGAACATTTCCATTCGCTTGGTTCTAATCAAAGCTATTCTTCAGTCTATGCCTCTTTATCTTTTCTCTATCTTGGCAGCGCCCAAATGGGTAATCAAAATAATAAAAGCCCTTCAGCGTAATTTCTTACAGGATGCCACTGGTATCCACTGTAAATGGGCCTTGGTAAGGTGGACCACAGTTTGTAAGCCTAAAGAAAAAGGGGGCATCGGTTTAAGGGACCCGAGTCACAGCAACTCAATCACGTGCGCAAAAATTTGGTGGAAATGGATAACAACACCCAACAAGCCATGGGAAGCCATCTGGACAACCAAATACGCCAACCATAGACCGCCGGAAGACCTGATTAGATACACTCCCACAGTGAAAGGTTCCCTAATTTGGAATGCAGCCAAACAACATTACTTAATGATCCAACAACACAGTTTCTGGGAAGTGAGGAATGGACGATCAACATGGTTCTGGATGGATGCATGGAATTAGCTATCGAAGCTCCACAATATCCTTGAACAGAATCCACACTGCTACAGGGAAGGGCAGCTACAAGAAGAAGTTTGGCAGAATTGGATCCAAGATACAGACAATGGAAGCATAGCAATCGAATAATTGAGCACGCAGATCACCACACTCAGCAGCTTCTGGAGAGGGAGCTCCAAAATCGGTGAATCAGATGCTCGGAGGACAAGGACATCCTTCGATGGGGATACACACCCAGGGGAGCAAGATCATGTGCTCGGATTCAGAACCCCTAGATCCCATTTGGAGCCAAATATGGTCTTCAAGCATCTGGCCCAAAGTCTCTCTTTTCCTCTGGTTGGTAGGGCACCGTAAAATCGTCACTGGGACAATCTCAGACACAGGAACTTTCATGGACCATCCATGTGTGTCAACTGTAAAAACTAGGAGGAAACCTTTCAGCACCTCCTCGATTCTTGCTCTCTGGCCAATCAATTGTGGGAGAAAGCCATCTTTCGATGTCAACGAAATTGTAGAGGATCAGTAGACATCCTCGATTCTCTGCGCCAGTGGCACCAGACCCCCTGCAAAAGTGGAATTCTAAATCACCTTTGGAGAATAATTCCTAGTCTCCTCCTCTGAACGTTATGGAAAGAAAGGAACAAGCGCATATTCAAGGATCAAAGTTCCCCTCCAGAAATTATATGGGGCAACTTCTGCCATAACCTCCAGGAGACCTTGGCGATTGGTAAATGGACGCAGGACGACCTTCCCTCTACAGCTAATGAAAAGGCCATTTGGGCAAACTGGAATTTGAACCTCCCGCTGGGAACTCACCCCCCCACCCCGTTTATGCGCAACAACAATAAGAAGGAATCTTGGACCCCTCCCCCAAAGAACGCAATCAAGCTCAATTTTGATGGCACTTCCAAGGGCAATCCCGGAAATGCAGGATTTGGGGGTGTTTTTAGAGACTACAAAGGATCTCCAATCCTCATCTACTTTGGGAAGATAGGTTGGGACACTAATAACTCAGCAGAGCTGGAAGGGCTTTGGCAAGGGCTTCTCTTATCCAAGGATCTCAACCTCCAGCCCCTGGAAATTGAAGGGGACTCCCAGATTCTCGTCAGCATGGCCAAACAACTACAAAACGGGACTCATGCGAGGAAAATAGCCAAAAGTTGGAGGCTTGAGGCTAGGCCGGAGGCCATATAATGCCATCTCCACAACAATCAAGCCATTATCTTCAATCATATCAAGAGGGATGGCAACAAGGTTGTTGATCTCTTGGCTAATTTGGGAGTGGAGGCGAGACACACTATGCTTTCTGGCACAATTGACATTATTCAAAATCATGATCACGCCCAGGAATGCACCATGCTGGTTCAAAAAGATGCAGCTCCCCCGGATGCAGGTGAATGACGCTGCAAATAATTTGATGGGATGGGGGTGGAGTAAGACGGCACGACACCTGCCCACCCTGTACGAGGAGATAAATGCTAAGTTGGGGATGAGAGCCTGGTATGCGAGCCATTATACTCCCCTGTCAAGTGATTCAGGTTCTTTATGCATGTTCACTGCTATGGTTTCCTCCTTCGCACGCTGCGACCTGCAAGAGATGGCGGCCACCATCAATGAGGTAGTTATGGTTGGGAACTATCGAGGAGAGTCTGGCCAGTATAAGGATGGGCTCGGCCCTACATTCGTGGTGAAGCTTGGTGAGTCATTGAGCTGGGCTCATCCCCTCACCTCTGTTCATCTCCTGGTTTTCTCTGTTGATCCTGAGCCTGGGATGAGAACGTTGTGTTTGGGTTTTATTCTGGAGGTTCACAGGCTCGCTTATCATCTCCGGGTTTCTGTCTCTGAGAGGCGCCCTCTGAGCATATCATTCTTAATTTCAGGCCCCTTGTTCATTTGCCCTATCTTATGCGCAGTATTGGAAAGGGGCAGATGGGAGATTGAGAAGAACAAGTCCTCTCGTCTCTTTCGGTCCTCTCCCGTCTCTGCTGGTTGTCATGGTTTCAATGTGGAGCCTCGATGTAATCCTTCTGCCGCCATTTCCACAATAGCTCGTCTTCGTCAGATAATGGGGTGCCGCAGAGGCCAACCTCGACGCGCCCCTACCGACTCTACATCGGACTCACCTACCACCATTGAATTGTTTATGGCTTGATATCTAAGCACCCGTAGTGGGCGAGGAAGGCGTCACGTCTCAAATCAATCCCGGGGGCCTCCTTCTTCAACAAGGTCTGCCATTTCACATTCAATAGCTCTCTGCATCAACCTCGGATTACTGCCCACATCTCCGTGGTATTCTATGAAACTATGCAAATGGAGGGTTCAGACACTCATACGAGAGGCTCGGGTGCTGCTGCTGGTCCTCCCCCTGCATTCCAACTTGGTATTGGTATGATGCCACAACATGTTCAAGCTGAACCGGGTAGAGGCACACAAGATACAGAGATGCTGCATGTTGACCCCGGACCTTCTGTTCAGTTCACTGCCCCTATTGATGATGAACCAAAATTCGACTGGTGTTGAATTGTGGAGGAACAGCCTGATGATTAGCCTGCTCTCGGTGACAGTGATCTACATTTTTGGTCATGTTTTTGGCAATCCTCAGGCTAGTATATTTTGGTATCTCGGCTATGGATATTTTCTGGTTTCTGATGTACGGGTCCCCTTGTTTTTTGATGTATGGGTCTCCATGTGGTGGGTTCAGCACTTGGTCATGTGTTTTCCTCTGGAATGATGCTTATGTTATTTTCTGGAATGATGGATCTTATCAGAGCAATGATCTGACTTTGGTCACTCTGTAAATATTTTCCCTCTTTCTTAATAGAATTAAGCTTACTCAGAAAAGAAAAAAAAAAGTATTATCACCTACATCATAAGTGTATAAAATTTCATTTAATGATAGTCTTAATTTTGATTTACATGAAAATAAAGACGAATAAAAGATTTAGCCCCAAGTAATTCATTGGTATCATTATTGCCAGGTTGTAGCCAGTATTCTAGCATGCTATGAAGGTCCCACTGTAATTCCCATTGGTGAAGCGCACTGAGTCCACACTTCACTTCACACTGGATGCCATTGTTGGAATAGGGTAAGTGCCCAGGAAACTCTTTGGGGAGTTATTTGCAAGGGGAATAAAATGGAAAAGATTATCACATTTTAGGGACTTGCATCTTGTCTAAGAGATATGTTTTAAAATGTTAATTTTCAAAAGGTTTGTACATAATAAGTAGTTTGTGAGAGATTGGTAAAATAACATTTATGGTAAATATTAGGTACTCTAGTAGCAAGAGAGAAAAATTCAAATGAGAGGGAAAAAATACTACATGTGAGAAAACATGTAAATGTTTTGAATTTGTGTTATCACAAGGATTCTTGAGTGAATTTTTCTACTAAGTCATTACAAAGAATGAGGTATTAAGTACCTTGAATAACAAATTAAAATTTTCAAAACAATGGTCCTTTTTTTCATTTGATTCGTACACACATCATCATGATGAATACAAAAATATGGCATTTTACATAAAAAGAAGACTTAAACGGAAGTTCCCTACACTAAAATTCACCAAGGAGTCAACCTTCATTTTGATTATGCACTTGTAAATACCTTTTTAAAATTCTTTGGTCTCTGTGGTATGACATTGTTTCAGCTTATGGCCTTTCGTTTTCTATCTTGACCCTTTCTAAATTTTGGAATAGCATTATACAAATATATGCGTTGATTTTTAAGGATTACACCCTTCTCTACCATGAACAAATAGACTCTAGCTCATCTAGCCAACCTAATGGAAATATCTCCAACAAATAAGTGTCCCCCATCTCGTTGAATCCCATGTGAATCTTCTGTAACAGAGGGCATTCTATTTTTCAACCTATCTAGTCCTCCGAACTTCATTTTTTAAACTTTGAAACAAGAATCCTTCTCTACCATGAACAAATAGACTCTAGCTCATCTAGCCAACCTAATGGAAATATCTCCAACAAATAAGTGTCCCCCATCTCGTTGAATCCCATGTGAATCTTTTGTAACAGAGGGCATTCTATTTTTCAACCTATCTAGTCCTCCGAACTTCATCTTTTAAACTTTGAAACAAGAATGGGAGCACTTAATCCACTTGTTGTCCATCCAAAATCAGAACATGATAAAATTTACTCAGGGATTCCTTAAATTGCAGTAGAGGACACCATTTTAGTTTGTTTAGACTTTTGAGCACCCCATGAAATGCATGTTTCTCAATTGTTTTTTTTTCTCCCCCATCCAAATAACTTCCCATTATAATCTCCATGATGTTGTTTAAAGAAGATGATAGAATATCCCAGTGATGTATCCTCGAAGATTGCTTCTAATTTAGTTATGAATTCAATGAGAAATATGATATATTGCAGATTCTATAATGCACTTTTGCCCACTTGGAAAGCTCTACATTACCAATACTTTAATTCCACGTCCATGTTTCCTGGAGTACTACCTATGGGTCACTCTACATTCATGTACACTTCTATCGTCGTGTCTTTACACCCTTTTGGTGCAAATGCTAGTATTAATACATGGAAACAACTCAATTAGTGATCACCATGGTATGACATATAATGTAAACCATAAAATCAAAGCTCAAATCCCTCGTAAATCAAACAAACAACAAAAAAAACAAATATCATATTAATATTATACCCCTAATTAAATATCTCTACATCTATATATAATATATATATATATATATATATATATTATATAATATATATATATATATAGATAATGATGATGAATGAATGATTAACATCCACTAAGACAATATGGTCTATAAGACTTTAGAGAGAATGAAATTATTGACACCCTTTAAAAATTAATTTTATGATCTAAAAGGAAGAGAAGTGTTCCCAGATCATTATAGTTTTGTAGACTTAACAAAGAAATTAGGTTGATAGTGTGGCAAAGGTTTTGGAGATGAAAACGGATGTGAGTAAAAGTGGGGCAATCCAAGAGAAAGTGTTTTTGATCTTCAACCTTCTTAGTATCACAAAGGTGACTGACTCTTTCGTCCCAAGGTATTTTCAGAATTCACCAATTCCCAATTTCACTCTAAAGTTCATAAAAATTAGTTCTTATCTTCACAATGTTTATTTTCTTCCTAGCATTGGTCAAGATAGAGAGATACTTTTTGTTAGCAATATTAAGGTTGATTATTGCTTATAATACCTTGGCCACTCCTTTTTCCTTCTAACTCCTTTTCATCCCACAACTTATCCTTGAATTTGGAAGTAATAGTATTTTTAAAATTATCCTTATTATCCAAGATGATCTCTTCCTTTATCCCTCAATCGTTGAGCCAAGACTGGGTATCCTTACGCCAACCTCACTTGAGCCAGAGGTGGGGGTTTTGGCTAGAGTTAGAAACAATTTTGGGGAGCCTCTTGGCTTCCATGTTGTAAAGCTTCTTCTTATACATTAGATACTGAAACATAACCATGGAAAATTTTAGTGGCTAATATTTGTTGGTGGGCTAATTTTCCATTATTTTTCCAAAAAAAAGATTTGCAAATTTCCATTTTTTATAAAAATGATTCACCCAAATTTCAAAATATAAAATTATTTTACCTTAAAAATTGCCAACATTATATAGATAGTATATATAAAACCATTATAAATTTGAATACCTTTACAAATACATCAATAACCATTTTATAGTTTGCATATTAGGGATTAGTGAGATTCACCAATTTTTTAAATTTCAAGATAATTTTCCATCCTTAACATTTAAGCATGGGGAAAGGTTAGCTTCAATCAATAGGATGGGGTAGGGAGTATTTCCTTTAATCTTGAGTTTCTAGGTTATAAATTTTGTTTGGATCAACTCGAACTTTCTCTGTGATTCGCTAGATATAATCCAACCCCGAATCTCACATTTATATAATATAAGATGGGTGACGAGAGTCTCAAAAAAAATATTTTTTTTACTTCATAGCCAACAAAAATTCACCTTACAATTGTCTTCAAATTCATATAAACTTCCAACCTCTATAATCATTTTCCCAATATATATTATAATATAAATATAACTTAATATTTTAAACAAAATTACAATCCAGTTTCTTATCAGAGAAATGATCTGACTTCGGTCACTTTGTAAATATTTTCCCTCTTTCTTAATAGAATTAAGCTTACTTAAAAAAAAAATATTCCCTTTAGTTAATAATTCCTTGGGTTTTTAGTATTAGTCCATTGGATTTATTATCCCTTTGGTTAATATTATTTCCTTTGGTTCGTAAACCCTTTGGGTTTTTATTTTAAACCCTAGGAATATGAACCCTTTCATTAGTAAACTGAAGGGATTGATATTATAAACCCAATGGAATAATAAACCCAAGGGTTAATATTAAAACCCCAAGATATTATAAACCAAGGACACTAATATTATTAAACCCAAGGGATTAATATTATAAATACAAGGTGTATAAATCCTTGGTTGACCATGATTTATATTGAACCTAAGGATTAATATTATAAACCTATGAATAATATCACACCCTAGGAATATGAAAACTTAGATTAATATACCCAATGGATTGATATTATAAATCCACTGGAATAAGAAACCCAACGGATTAATACTTTAAACCCTAGGGCTTTTAGTAATAATCCCTTGGGTTAATATTATTCACTTGGATTTATAATCCCTTGGGGTTTTAGTAGTAACCCCCTCAGTTTAGTATTCTCTTGGGTTTATAATATCAATCCCTAAAATTGATTAATCTAAGGGTTCATATACCTAGAGTTCATATTTATATTACGTAATTTTCAAATTAAATAATTAAATAGCATTAGTATTAAATAATTATAATTATAAATAATTAATAATTAATAATAATAATAATAATTAATATTAATAATAATATTTTTATGGCAATAATGTTTTTTTAGATACAAATGATATATTTATTAATGGTAGATATAAATGAAGCCTTCGGTTTATATCAACCACAATAATACTTCTAATATGATTATGCTAGTAACTATAATATAGATTCATAAAAACTTGTGTAGAAATATATGTAATATAAAACAGAAAGTGAAAGTGAGCAGAAACTGTCTAGGAGAGTGTTGGTAATAGGAATTGATAATGACATCAAAACAATTCAGACATCAACTACGAAAAATCTACCATCTAGCCATAGTGACCACCTTTATTCAATAACACACAAGTTTCGATTAATAATGAGCTGATGAAAATTGCCGCTCTGGTCTGCAACAATCCTTCCACAGTGATTAATCTCCCAAATCTCATTTTAGACAACTCATCTAAATTTCTTCTCCAAAAAGGCTCTAATTTTTCCATAAGACCAAACAGAATATTGGCTGAAGAAATAATAAGCAACATTCAAGTAGTTATCAAAGACATTGACTCTTTCAAAACATAAGAAATAAGACAAGATGTAGCCAAAATTCTCAGAATCGCCAAACATTCTGCAAGAAATATATCTAAGGAAGAAATAATTGCACTAAAAAACCTTAAGTGTAACAAGGACATCGTGATTCGAAAAGCTGACAAAGGAAATGCCACTATAATAATGAACATACATGATTATGATGAAAAAATCTATGATCATTTAAACTAAAGTGGATGCTACAGAATTATGGACAAAGACTCCAACAAGAAAACCATAGTAGAAGTCACCACCAAAATAAAAGAATCATCTTTGGACGTTGCAACAAAAAGGAGAATCACACCATCTAGCTCAATTATACCTAGAATATGCAGAGCTTAGAAGATACATAAAATTGGTATTCCCTTAAGGCCCACCCTAAATACCGTAGGTTCACCCACTTACTTTCTTTCACAATACCTTGCCAAGAAACTGCGCCAGTTATTTGGCAACTCTTCATGACTTTGCATCTTTTGTCAAGTGGATAAAAATTTTAAAGGTAAATTATGGAATCTCCTTGTTAGTTTTGACATAGTATCACTCTACACAATGATCATAGTATCGCTCTACACAATTATCCCCATAGATGAAGTGATCCATGTTATGTGTACCAGTATTGACAATGAAACTGTGGAATAATTAAAAATTTGTCTTAAATAATCATACTTCACTTTCAAAGGAAGAATCTATGAGCAAACACATGGCATACCCATGGGACATGTGATCACCATTATCTCCGATAGTAGCCAATATTTACATGGAACATTTTGAACAAAGAGAACTTATATCATTTCCTTACACCTCAGAAGAATGAAAAATATTTATAGATGACATATTTGCAAAATGGAGCCATGGAAGAGAAAAACTTGATAGATCAAATAAAATTCACTTTATAAATTGAAACAAATAACTAATTACCTTTCCTTACATCCTTCTCACCAAAAAAATGGTAAAATAGGGTACTAGGTCATGAAAACAATATATGCACGCTGCCTTTCATCACCATTTGAAACAAAAAATTGGTGTCATCAAAACCCTAACTACAAGAGGATCTAGATTTTTTTATCCTTATCTTTTAAACCATGAACTTGACCACCTTTTAAAAGTAATAAAAACATCATTTCAAAAGCTATCCATCAAGTCCTAAATAAAAAAGAATTCAAAAACTTCTTTAGATCTCCCTAGAATCACCATTCCCTTCATAAAATAATCTTCAGATAAAATCGCAAAAATTAAAAAAAAACCATAAGATCATGACTAATTTTACCCCATCAAACACCATTAGAAAATTAGCTAACTCTGTCAAAGACTAGTTGTTCCGTAACCAACATAAAGGCTTATACATCATTCCTTGTTCATGAGGAAAAGAATACATAGGAGAATTAGGAAGATTTGTTAACATTAGAGTCAAAGAGCACGCAACAGACATATCAAGGAATAGAACATCAAAATTTTACTTGGCAAAACATGCATGTTCCTCCTCTCATTACATATGCATGGAAAACGCTAAACTCATCCAAAGAGAAGAACATTATTTAAAAAGAAAGGTTAAAGAAGCTATAGAAATTGAAAAAGAACAAATACTATGAATAAAGATGGTGGTCTTAAACTAAGCAATACTTCTGTTGCTACTCCTCATTATAAATTGCAATCTCGTAAAGATGGACTCACATTGAAATATGAAACATTGGGTTTAAAAAAAAAAACAAAACAAAAACAAACTATTCACAAGTCTTCCACATTAAAAAAATGTTTATAAAAATAATAAACCTAATCTATAATACTTATTTTTTTTTACTAAATAAAAAATACTTAATTAAAAATAATTAGTTTACATGTGATAATATTTATATTAAATTTATTTTCGTTATTATTATTATTATTAAAAATAATATCATTTTGAATAAATAAACCTAAAATGTGATACTTAAAGAAGGAAAGGTAAAGAGAATATAGTATATATGGAAAAATATTTTATAAAATTTTGGATTCATAGTTTATGATAGTTTTAAAAATATTATAAATTAATTTAAATATATTTATTTTATTATCATTAATATTTAATTTGATTATAAAATTATTGGTAAATCTAGAACTATAATTTTTACATAACTAAAATTGCAAATTTTTAAATTGATAAAAGAAATCCTTATACTGAAATTTACAATCTCTACAACTCATATGTATAAAATAATGCTTCTTTTGAAGAGGCCATTTCTTATGGAAGTTAGATGCCATTTTAAAATGGGGAAGAGGCCTAAATTAGGGAACTCTAACGCCTTTGATACGGGGTCGTCTCCCTGGGGCTTCTCCCGCTAAATTTGTTGGTGACGCCTTTTTTTCCCTGGAAACTGAGTAGTGAGTGGTGCATGCATCGATTGCAATTGTATAATGCATTAAGGTCCTTCCGCTGCACAGTTTGTCCAAACATCTGCATGAACACTAAAACCATAAATATACACTTAACAACTCCAATAGGGTTTATATGTATATAATCAATGTATAAGTTAATTTACTAAACCAGAAGGCACAATTAATAAATCAAATGCTAAATGCTGGTCTTTATTTTTATTCGGCTAGCATGAAGCAGCGTGGTAAACTTTCTTACCAACAATGAAGTGATAGATTCTCTTTATTTTTTTTAAATAAACTTTCTTACCAACAACGAAGTGATAGATTCTCCCTTTATTTTTTTAAATATGTAAAACTGTTGATACAATTTTTTTTTTTTTTTAATAGATT
>APFE030662673.1:33385-55705 GCA_000404065.3 Pinus taeda
ACCATGTATAAAAAAATTTGGTCAATTTTAACTTGAGAAAAAAAAAAGAATTACATATCTTATTGTAAAATGGACTATTTTGCTAAATAAAATTTTTATATTAATTTCTATATCTCAAATCCCTAGGAAATTGCTGGCACTAATCTAATTTAACTGAAAAAAATAAAATAAAATAAAATTACACATCTTATTAAAATAGACAATTTACTAAATAAAGTAAAGTAAACCAACGCAATGAGTAAAAACATATCACATAAATATAGATTCGTGGAATTTATTAAAAAGCTTTATATTTTTTTTTTCACAAAAATATTTATGATTACAATAATTCAGATTATTTTAATTTATAGACGAAATAATTTTTATTTGGAAATTATGGTATTAAATTTCAATTTTTTTTTGTTATTTAATACTATTTTTGATGTATAAATAAATTTAGTTATTTCGAAAAAATCTCTAAACATTTATTAAATAATTTAAACTTAAACTTTTAAAAATTTATACTAAATTTTAATTAAAATTAACCATTTCATTTATAAATTAAACTACGCCATAATTTTATACAAATATATTTCTGTCACCAAAAATGATCGTCACGCACATACCCATGCACCAATTTACCAAAAATGATCGTCACGCACATACCCATGCACCAATATACCCCTCTTCACACGTATTCTTCATCTCTTACCCCTCTTCACACATCTTCTTCATTTCAAGTTCTCGCATATAACACAATTAATACTATCGACAAACAATTATGCTTTGGAAACGTTTTAGCTTATGGAGAGACCCAATGTTTACAACAGCATTTAGTGTAAACAATTATTCATTGGAAATGTCTTAGTGTATGGAGACGCAATGTTTACAATAACATTTAGTGTTGAGGACAAGACTGGGGATGCTAAGATGGTTGTGGGTTTTAAATGTCCTTTAATAGAAAAAATAAATTAAACATATTATTAAAAAAATTTGTTTAATCAATCACATCATTAACAAGTAAATATGTATTAGTATTTATCATTAATTAATATATATAATGGTAATAAAAAGATATAATAAAAAAAATATTATTTTCATTTATGATAATTATAATAAATTATTTTAATTAATAATTTTAATTTATATTAATTATTATTTAATAATAAATTTTATTATTATTATTTAAGAATTTTTATTAATTACTATGGCTTACTATTATCAATAATATTATTCATTTAATAATTAAATAAATAACAAGAAATGTAATTTAAATAATAAAAATATTAACTAATAATTTAATTAAAAATAATAATAATAATAAATGAATTAAAAAGCATGTATTTATTATATTAAACATAATAAAAATTATATGAATCAACCATGGTTGATTTTCATAATGAGATAATTTTTATCACAATGTGACATTGGACCATGATTGATCATGGTTGACGATGGTTAACGATCGTTGACCATGGTTTATTTTCATATTGAGACAACCTTTTTCAAATGAGCCATTGGACCATTGTTGACCATGATTATTAACTCAAGAGATTTATATTAAATCTTAGGATTAATATTATAAGCCCTATTATTAATATACACTGTCATCAAGGAAGAATACTCTTCAGAAAACTCTAAATCACAAGAAATCGGACAAGAAAGAAACAACTCTGAAGACAAACAGGGGGAAAGCCTTGCCCAACAGCAAAAAAGTGAACTCAAGCATCAACAGTTATGAGGATTCGAATACCACACAAAATAAATCTTCATTTAACAGCAAACGAGATCTCTCAGACCAAACTTCTTCTTTGACTATCTTCAAAAGGACAAACACAACAGATCGCGAAGCTAAGACACCAATGTCCCAAGAACCAGAAGAGATGAAGGAGATGCAAGATAAATGAACTTGGAAGATCGTAGAGAAAAAAAAAAAGAATGCTACAACACCAATATTGCCAAGAAAGACGAGAAGCCAGACAATTAAGAAGTAAGAAAATTATAGGTGCGATAGACCAACTTGGTCTCAGTGGACGTTAAACACCACCACCATCATCATCATAAACCCTTAGATTAATAAACCCAAAGGGATTGATATTATAAACCCAAGGGATAGATACTAACAACCCAAGGGATTTTAAACCCAAGGGAATAATATTAGACCCAAGGGATTAATACTATAAACCCAAGATATATAAACTCTAAGATAAATATTATAAACCCTAAAATAAACACAATTGACTATGCATGGTTGATATTGTAAACCCTATACACCGTAAGATTAATATTATAAACCCTAATATTAATACATTAAATACTAGTTTTGTAAACTCACAATGTGATGTAGCATAAATTGCATTGTATTGTAACATTGTGCTAATAATCGTCAAATTGATTGTCACATTGCTACAATATTGACCATGGTTGACCATAATTGTTTTCATGTTGAGAAAATCTTATGATAAACCCTAAGATCAATATTATAAACCAAGGTATCTGAATACTAAAAAACCTAAGGGGTTATAAACCCAAGGAAATATTATTAAACCAAAGGGATTAATATTATAAACCTAAGCTATATAAACCATAAAATAAATATCGTAAACCCTAAAATAAACGTGGTTGATCATCTATTTTTGATATTGTAAATCCTATAAACCCTAAGATTGCTATTATAAACCCTAAGATTAATATATTAAATACTAATTTTGTAATGCGAGAATGTGATGTAGCATAAATTACATTGTAATGTAATATTGTGATAATTATTTTCAAATTGATTGTCACATTGCTACAATGTTGACAATGGTTGACCATTATATATTTTCATATTGAGAAAATCTCATGATAAACCCTAAGATAAATATTATAGACCAAGGTACATAAAAACTATGGTAAATATTATAAATTGTTAAATAAATATGGTTGCATTGTAACATATTTCGACACATTGAAAATTTTGTTGTAACATATTTCGGCACACTGAAAATTTTTAATTGTCATTTCCTTGCTGAGTTGAATACTGAGGGCATATTAAATTTTTGCTTTTGAATGATTTATTTATTTTTTATATATAATAATTTTAATTTTAAAAATTATTTTTAATTTTATAAAATATAATTTATATATTTTTATGAAAGTTTTATTTAAAATTAAATATATTATAAAAAAATAAAATTTAATCCTAATCATAAGCTAAAATCATAAGCGCAATCGAAGATAAAGGTCAAAGCCTATGGCCCACCCCGCATTTAACTAATTAAACTCCCATTATCTTTCATGCCTTGAGATATGGGTAATTTAATCCAACGTTTAAAAAGTGATTTTAGACCCTGCTTGGCCATTTCTCATTAACATAGGGGGAGGGGTCCAAAAAGTATTTTATAGTAGACTCACAAACCTATGTGTCACCATCTCATGTTTTCGAACCCCCCAGGTCCAAAACCATTTACCACTAAGGAGGGGCCTAGAAAACCATACCCAATATTAATTAGAATTTTATATGGTGGGAATACTACTATTAAATAAATTTATTTCATGATGGAAGGTAAAGTGGGTAAAATGGAATTACAAGTTAATGTGTTACACCTATAGGTAAAATAAATTCTCGGTGCATGAAGAATGAATAAAGGGAGGCTTTGCAATCACATATTTATGAAATTAATGTACAGGAGAAAAAAAAGATATTTACGTCAATACATGTGAAAATGAAGTCAGAATTACAAAAGTAAAAATAATTTACAGGCACGGTGAAATCAAATTACAGGTGTGAAATCAGGTTGAGGTGAAAGTAAAAGAGAAAAGTAAAATACTCTACCAACTACAGAAAACAAGACATGGATTTACAAAACCACATATGGTTTTTTAATCTGTAAATGAATTTCACAGAAAGGAAATTTAAAGTGTAAAAGTAAAAGAGTTTTCACAAGGAAGGAGAAACAGGACATGGATTTACAAAATCACACATAGTTTTGTAAATACATGAGAAATAAAAACATGACATAATTTCAAATAAGTGGATGAATTTATCCATAAATTTATTGTTTGAGGAGATACTTTCTCAATTTATTTAGTAAATTCATGAAAATACCAAATTTATTCACGAAATATTTGAAAATATTAATGATTTTGAAATTAGTGAAGCATTGTCAAAAAGTGACATAAAATCATTCGAACAGATCTTCAGCAACAACTTCACAAACCCCAGATTTCAAGGTACAAAAATATCAATTGAAAGGCAAATGGCGGAAACAACAGCTCTAGATTTTAAAGGCATGGAGATAGCATCATTCAGAACATCAAAAGATCAACAAATTGAGGATCATTCTTTAGATTTTCAGCAGTCATTCAACTAACTACAGATTTTAAGGAAGATACTTGCAACAACTCCAAATTTCCTGCAATTATTAAGGAAATATTATTTATTTTTAATATACTATTCAAAATTTCATTCCAAGATTATTGTAACAATTTAGGGAATATTTAGTCTATATATTGTTTTATCTGTAATAAACAACGGTGGGCTTTTGATGCCAAGGCTCTTAAACTATGTAATAGTTTCTTTTGTAGGATTCTAATGAAAGCCTTCCAGTTCCAATTATGAAAGAAAATTGTGTTTCTTGTATGTCTTTCTAGTTTTTCCATGATTTCTTTTCTCCACATGTTCCAAACATTATAGAAGATCTCGGTAAGGATACATTGAGTTTCAATCTTCCTGAAATCTCCTTGAAATTAATAATCATTTAAAGAGATTAGTATATTGGACTGTTTGTCTGAGTTAGCTCCTCTTTGAACTAATTTTATTGTTTGTACTTCTATCTTCCTTGAATATGTTTTGTTGGGCTGTAGAAATATTCTACACACATCTAAATTTCCCTAGTTGTTAAGTAGTCTGTCTGACTGCTTAATTATTAGGAATCTCATTACATTCTTCTACCATAATTCTTGAAAAATCCAAGTCATTTTGTTAGGCTGGAAGCTGACACTTTCAAAAGGAACCCTATGAGAGAGGACATTGATCATGATTAGGGATTATCATTTATTGCCAACCATCCCCAATTAAAACCATAAATCTGGCCATTGTGCTTCAAAGGTTGTTGTTTAGTGACAGGTGAAGAATGTTAAACAAAGCCTCGTAACAACTGAGGGAGGCCTCTCTGGTTCAAAGGCCAGATTGAACCTAAAGGTTGGTTGAGTTGGTTTCTTGGCGTAGTTTTTGCAGCCAAGGACTGCCTAAGGGAAACAGGTACAACAGATTGACCATGGTTGATTTTCTTATTTAGACAATCTTTGTCACAATGTGACGTTTGGCCATGCTTGACCATGACTAATTTTCATATTGAGACAATCTTCATCAGAATGTGATGTTGGACCATGGTTGACCATGCTCGATCATGGTTGATTTTCATATTAAGACAATCTTTGTCACAATGTGGCATTGGACCATGGTTAACCATGATTGACCATGGTTGATAACATTTGACCATGGTTGATTTTTATATTCAGACAATATTTGTCATAATGTCACATTGGACCATGGTTGACCATGTTTGACCATGATTTCAAACCCAAGAGATTTATATTAAACCTTACATATAATATTATAAACCCTATGAGTAATATTTAACCTAAGAATATGAACCCTTAGTTTAAAACCCAAAGGATTTCTATTATAAGCCCAACGGAATAATAAACCCAAAGGATTAATACTAAAATCCCAAGGGATTATAAACCCAAGGCAATAATATTAAACTCAAGAGATTAATATTATAAACTCGAGGTATATAAACCTTATCATAAATACTATAAACCATAAAATAATCATGGTTGACCATGATTTATTTTCATATTGAGACAATCGTTGTCATAATGTGACGCTGGACCATGATTGACCATGATTTATTTTCATATTGAGACAATCCTTGTCATAATGTGATGCTGGACCATGATTGACCATGATTGATTTTCATATCAAGACAATCTTTATCACAATGTGATGTTGCACCATGCTTAATCATGGTTGGCCATGGTTGATTTTCATATTTAGACAATCTTTGTCACAATGTGATGATGGGCCAAGGTTGACCATAATTGACCATGGTTGACGATGGTTAACGATGGTTGACCATAGGTTATTTTCATATTGAGGCAATGTTTCTCAAAATGTGTTGTTGGACCATAGTTGACAATGATTTACCTTGATTGATGATATTTAATCATGGTTGACCATGGTTTACCATGATTGCTTTTCATATTGAAACAATCTTTGCCATAATGTGACGATGGACCGTGGTTAACCATGGTCGACCGTGGTTGATCATGATTAACCACAGTTGTCTATGATTTTCCATGGTTGACGATGGTTAATGATGGTTGACCATGGTTGATTTTAATATTGAGACAATCTTTTTCACAATGTGACATTGGACCATGGTTTACCATGATTGTTAACCCAAGATATTTATATTAAACCCTAATATTAATATTATAAACCCTATGAATAATGTTATACCCTATGAATATAAACCCTTAGATTAATAAAACAAAGGGATTGATATTATAAACCCTAGGGATTATAAACCGAAAGGAATAATATTAAACCCAAGGGATCAATATTAAGTTCAAGCTATATAAACCCTAAAATAAACATGGTTGACCATCCATTGTTGATATTGTAAACCCTATGAACCCTAATATTATAAACCCTAAGATAAATAAAATGTTAATTATGTTATTTCACAATGTGACATAGCATAAATTGCATTTTAATGTAACATTGCGATAAATATTGTCAAATTGATCATCACATTGCTATAATGTTGAACATGATTGATTTTCGTATTCATAAAATCCCATGATAAACCCTAACGTCAATATTATAATCCAAGGTATATAAGCCCTATGATAAATATTATAAACAGTAAAATAAACATGGTTGACCATGGTTGATTTTCATGTTGAGAAAATATTTGTCACAATGTGATGTTGGACCATGCTTCACCATGCTTGACCATAATTTACTTTCATATTGAGACAACATTTGTCACAATGGGACATTGGACCATGCTTGACAATGCTTGATTTTGATATTGAGACTGTAATCTTTGTCACAATGTGACACTAGACCATGGTTGATCATTATTTACTATGGTTGACAATGATTGACAATGGTTTAATTTCATATTGATATAATATGTGTCACAACGTGACGTTGGACCATAGTTGATCATGGTTGACCATAATTTTAAACCCAAGGGATTTATATTAAACCCGAGGATTAATATTATAAACCCTATGAATAATATTTTTCATAAAAGTATGACCCTTAGATTAATAAATCCAAGGGATTGAATTATAAACCCAAGGGAATAATAAACCTAAGAGATTAATACTGAAACCCCAAGGATTATAAACCCAAGGAAATAATATTAAAACCAAGGAATTAATCTTGTAAATCCAAAATATATAAAACACAAAGATAAATATATTATTTTTTATATTTAATTAAATATCTAATAAATAAAACTATAATTTCCTACGGAATTTAGAATAAAAAACATTCAAATGATCATTAAAAAAATTAAATAATTCAAAAATTGTTATTTTGAATTATAATGGTATTTCTCTGATACTAGTGATTTTGTCACGTAAAGTGCGAAACATCTCCCTTTCATGTTCCAAGTGGCACATTAACTAAAATAAAGTAAAACCACGTTTCTTGTAATACGTGATAAAGTAAAAACATATCACATAAATATAGATTCGTGAAATTTATTAAAAAGCTTTATACTTTTCATTTTGAAAGAATATGCATGTCCTACGCTTATGGATGGAATGGTTTTCTTATTAGAATTTATTAGCAATAGAATTTCATTGTTATTTAAACTAGCATTTGCACTTTATGTTGCAAAGGAAATGCCGTAAGGCATAGAGTGGTGAAGAATAACATAGAGTGGGGAAGGATAGGGACATGTGAATGGACATTGTTCAATATCATCATCATCATCATCAATATCATCATCTTAATAGGCAAGTTTTCTACCCTGATGGTGGCCAATTCTTGCACATCCATCATAAAACTGACATCTCCATCTATATCAACAACAATAGCCCCTGGATTAGCCATGGCAGCTCCCAAGTGCTGCAGGCAAACCAAATCCCATAGCCCCGAGACCCCCTGATGTCAACCACAGTCGAGGTCTCTCATATTGGAACCATTGGGCTGCCCACATCTGGTGTTGGCCCACTCCTGTACTAATTATAGCATTACCATCAGTTAATTCACATAGCAGTTGAATGGAAAACTGGGGAGGAATGGCATCCTCAAAATCTTGGAAACTCAAAGGCCATCTTCTTTCATGTTCTCGTAAGTCCCCATTCCACTTGGAAAACTCCAGCCTATCATATCATTCTTGCAATTGTAAATCACGAAAGAAAAAACGTAATATATTTTTTTGTGTAATCCCAAGGTTGTTCTGTAAATCACGAAAGCTACATCGGATGTTAAATTTAATGAAATTTGTAAATCACGAAAGCTGCGTCGGATATTAAATTTTATATACAATATATGAAAATTTAAAATACATACTTTACTGGGATGTTCATGAAAATGTAAGTTTGTTACATGTACATATTTCCACTGTAGCCCATCCTCAAGTAGAACAAAAGAAGATTTGCAATGCCATTCAATTCTAAAAACATTCATAAAACAAGGAAATTTACTCCGGATAAGATAATTTTCACATTAAAATCAATAATAATAAAGTTTATGATTATTCTTTATAATCAGCCGAGATATTTAATTCACTTGTTTACAACAGATAGCCTAATTATTAACCTTTCTACTTCTAAAAGCAGTGATAATAAGGTTTATGATTATTCTTCATAATCACCCGAGATATTTAATTAACGTTTTTACAACATACAACCTAATTATTATCCTTTCTGCTTCTAATCAT
This sequence comes from Pinus taeda, assembly GCA_000404065.3. NCBI lineage: Eukaryota > Viridiplantae > Streptophyta > Pinopsida > Pinales > Pinaceae > Pinus > Pinus taeda. The sequence continues at coordinate 42,322 of APFE030662673.1, forward strand.
CACCATTTCGCGAAACAACTCAAATATCAATTTTGCGCTGACTGCCCTGCACTCTTTATAACTGGCCACATTTGTGATGAGGAGTATGAGGGTTATTGCAGTTTAGCTTACAAGTTGAATAACTGGTTAATGTGGTTTCTACAGTTTAATCAAACCAAAATATGCACCTCCTTAGGCTTTGCTCAGTAGAGAAGCGTGATTTCCTTGTTCAACAACCTTTCCATTCTCAATGACTGTTATACTGTCAGCATTCTGAATTGTGCTCAAACGATCAGCTACAACCATGCTGGTTCTTCCTACCATGACTCCATCCAATGCTTCTTGAACAACTTTCTCGAATGACTATCCAAAGCACTCGTTGCCTCGTCCAACAAGACGCTTGGATTCTTTATATTTACCCTTGCTATTGCTATTCTCTGTTTCTACCCCCAGACAACTGAGTTCCCCTGTTGCCGGTGTAGGTCTCATATCCATCCCTCATGCCACTGAAACATTAACAATGCATGGAATTTAACAAGAAGTCTGGCACGTTGTTTAGATAGGACTTATTTATTTATAACTTAAAAGAAAAATATAACCTGCATTGAATTCATTATGAATATTTATAATGACCACTAATTTTTAGGTTTAAGAAACTTGGTTAATAAAACATGAAGTTTAAGATAGGATTCATGAAGTGTCCCATGGAAATTATATTTTGTAAGTTCAGAAAAGTTTGTGAAACAACTTAAACATGATGAAAAAAGAAACAACTTATACATCATGCAAAAATAAAAAATTGTGGTTGGAAAACAAATTTTGTAATGGCTGAAAAAAAATTGAACAGTGGTCAGGGGATTTATTTCAGTCTACTTACGAAATGAAATCGTGAGCATTGGCAGCCTTTGTAGCCTCTACTAGCTCAGCTTCTGTTGCAGAAGGACATACCATCAATGAGATCTGACACAATCCACTGGCATTTTTTAAGCTCATTAAACGGGACTCTGGTTTGGTATAGATGTATATCCAGTGCTTATAATTGTCATAGGGGGGATAAAGAATGTGCTCAGATGAGCCATACGCTGAGGGAAGCCATTGTAGGGCCAGTATGCTAGTTATCTAGGGAGTTTTCTTTGTATCAAAGATTAGAGATAATGGAATAAAGACAACTTTTCTAGCTTTTCGCCAATCTAAAGATTGGTGTTGTCCCTTGTAGATTATTCATCCCCAACCTGAATATTTTAGTGGTTTGAATTCATAAATACTGCAATTGTTTGCAGGAACAGAGCATCACGTAATTCTTCACTAAATCTCTTCTGCTGTAAACTTGTTTGCAGGTTTTGAGATTGGAAATCTTCATTTGATCCCTCTTCTAAAGCTTTCACAACCTATTCTCTATTATAGTTACTAACCCCTTTTCAGATCACGGGAAGCGTTCTTCGACATTTATGTTAGGTTTAAATGGGTGGTGTAAGTCTACCCCTGTGGAAACCTGAGGACCAGAGTGTTGTGCAGATTGGAGATGTCTGCATCAAAACATAAAGGCATACTTTTCTCGTAGAAGAACACTGTTAAAAATTCCATATGTGAGCATAATGCATACTTCGCACATGCAAAATATGAATATATCTTGCTGTGAAATGCTTTGTACACACTAGCTTGATTACTCTAGTATTGTTCACAACAAATGAGAAGATCCACTGATCTCCATTGTCTTTCACAAAATACACTACTTATTGAATAACAGTGAACTTAAAAATTCTTATGAAGGTTATAAATTTTCAACATAAACACATCAAAATAGTCACTAAATACACCACAATGGCAACCCCAACAACACAGAGATGTTTGACCCTGGCCGAAAACAACCATCCATACATTGCAATCAAGATAGCTAATAAATAGAATTAATACAATTATACCAATCGATGTGATGAAGTATATTCGATGAAATCGCAATGTTTGAGATAACTGCATTTAAGATAGAAAAAAAAATGCCACAATAATATTTGTCCAGATAGAGTACAAACCCTTCACACAATTCTTTCAGGAAAAAGCATGATATTGAAGAATGTAGCTAAATTAAAGGCATATTTGACCATACCATAGGTGAATAACCTAAAATAGCCATCCATATACAATTACACCAATTAATATGATGAAGCATATTCCATGAAATTGCAATGTCTGAGATAACTACATTGGAGAAAATTTTTTGTCACAATGACATTATTGTCCAGATAGGGTACAAACACTTCACACCATTCTTTCAGGAAAAAACACAATATATACGCTGAGGGAAGCCATTGTAGGGCCAGTATGCTAGTTATCTAGGGAGTTTTCTTTGTATCAAAGATTAGAGATAATGGAATAAAGACAACTTTTCTAGCTTTTCAGCAATCTAAAGATTGGTGTTGTCCCCTATAGATTATTCATCCCCAACCTGAACATTTTAGTGGTTTGCATTCATAAATACCACAATTGTTTGCAGGAACATAGCATCACGTAATTCTTCACTAAATCTCTTCTGCTATAAACTTGTTTGCAGGTTTTGAGATTGGAAATCTTCATTTGATCCCTCTTCTAAAGCTTGCACAACCTATTCTCTATTATAGTTACTAACCCCTTTTCAGATCACGGGAAGCGTTCTTTGACATTTATGTTAGGTTTAAATGGGTGGTGTAAGTCTACCCCTATGGAAACCTGAGGACCAGAGTGTTGTGCAGATTGGAGGTGTCTGCATCAAAACATAAAGGCATACTTTTCTCGTAGAAGAACACTGTCAAAAATTCCATATGTGAGCATAATGCATACTTCGCACTTGCAAAATATGAATATATCTTGCTATGAAATGCTTTGTACACACTAGCTTGAGCACTCTAGTATTGTTCACAACAAATGAGAAGATCCACTGATCTCCATTGTCTTTCACAAAATACACTACTTATTGAATAACAGTGAACTTAAAAATGCTTATGAAGGTTATAAATTTTCAACATAAAAACATCGAAATAGTCACTAAATACACCACAATGTCAACCCCAACAACACAGAGATTTTTGAGCCTGGCCGAAAACAACCATCCATACATTGCAATCAAGATAGCTAATAAATAGAATTAATACAATTATACCAATCGATGTGATGAAGTATATTCCATGAAATTGCAATGTTTGAGATAACTGCATTTAACATAGTAAAAAAATGCCACAATAATATTTTTGTCCAGATAGAGTACAAACCCTTCACACAATTCTTTCAGGAAAAAGGATGATATTGAAGAATGTAGCTAAATTAAAGGCATATTTGACCATACCATAGGTGAATAACCTAAAATAACCATCCATATACAATTACACCAATTGATATGATGAAGCATATTCCATGAAATTGCAATGTCTGAGATAACTACATTGGAGAAATTTTTTTGTCACAATGACATTATTGTGCAGATAGGGTACAAACACTTCACACCATTCTTTCAGGAAAAAACACAATATATACGCTGAGGGAAGCCATTGTAGGGCCAGTATGCTAGTTATCTAGGGAGTTTTCTTTGTATCAAAGATTAGAGATAATGGAATAAAGACAAGTTTTCTAGCTTTTCGACAATCTAAAGATTGGTGTTGTACCCTGTAGATTATTCATCCCCAACCTGAATATTTTAGTGGTTTGCATTCGTAAATACCGCAATTGTTTGTAGGAACAGTGCATCACGTAATTCTTCACTAAATCTCTTCTGCTGTAAACTTGTTTGCAGGTTTTGAGATTGGAAATCTTCATTTGATCCCTCTTCTAAAGCTTGCACAACCTATTCTCTATTATAGTTACTAACCCCTTTTCAGATCACGGGAAGCGTTCTTTGACATTTATGTTAGGTTTAAATGGGTGGTGTAAGTCTACCCCTGTGGAAACCTGAGGACCAGAGTGCTGTGCAGATTGGAGGTGTCTGCATCAAAACATAAAGGCATACTTTTCTCGTAGAAGAAATCTGTTAAAAATTCCATATGTGAGCATAATGCATACTTCGCACATGCAAAATATGAATATATCTTGCTGTGAAATGCTTTGTACACACTAGCTTGAGCACTCTAGTATTGTTCACAGCAAATGAGAAGATCCACTGATCTCCATTGTCTTTCACAAAATACACTACTTATTGAATAACAGTGAACTTAAAAATGCTTATGAAGGTTATAAATTTTCAACATAAACACATCAAAATAGTCACTAAATACACCACAATGGCAACCCCAACAACACAGAGATGTTTGAGCCTGGCCGAAAACAACCATCCATACATTGCAATCAAGATAGCTAATAAATAGAATTAATACAATTATACCAATCGATGTGATTAAGTATATTCCATGAAATCACAATGTTTGAGATAACTGCATTTAATATAGAAAAAAAATGCCACAATAATATTTTTGTCCAGATAGAGTACAAACCCTTCACACAATTCTTTCAGGAAAAAGGATGATATTGAAGAATGTAGCTAAATTAAAGGCATATTTGACCATACCATAGGTGAATAACCTAAAATAACCATCCATATACAATTACACCAATTGATATGATGAAGCATATTCCATGAAATTGCAATGTCTGAGATAACTACATTGGAGAAATTTTTTTTGTCACAATGACATTATTGTCCAGATAGGGTACAAACACTTCACACCATTCTTTCAGGAAAAAACACAATATATACGCTGAGGGAAGCCATTGTAGGGCCATTATGCTAGTTATCTAGGGAGTTTTCTTTGTATCAAAGATTAGAGATAATGGAATAAAGACAACTTTTCTAGCTTTTCAGCAATCTAAAGATTGGTGTTGTCCCCTATAGATTATTCATCCCCAACCTGAACATTTTAGTGGTTTGCATTCATAAATACCACAATTGTTTGCAGGAACATAGCATCACGTAATTCTTCACTAAATCTCTTCTGCTATAAACTTGTTTGCAGGTTTTGAGATTGGAAATCTTCATTTGATCCCTCTTCTAAAGCTTGCACAACCTATTCTCTATTATAGTTACTAACCCCTTTTCAGATCACGGGAAGCGTTCTTTGACATTTATGTTAGGTTTAAATGGGTGGTGTAAGTCTACCCCTATGGAAACCTGAGGACCAGAGTGTTGTGCAGATTGGAGGTGTCTGCATCAAAACATAAAGGCATACTTTTCTCGTAGAAGAACACTGTCAAAAATTCCATATGTGAGCATAATGCATACTTCGCACATGCAAAATATGAATATATCTTGCTGTGAAATGCTTTGTACACACTAGCTTGAGCACTCTAGTATTGTTCACAACAAATGAGAAGATCCACTAATCTCCATTGTCTTTCACAAAATACACTACTTATTGAATAACAGTGAACTTAAAAATGCTTATGAAGGTTATAAATTTTCAACATAAAAACATCGAAATAGTCACTAAATACACCACAATGTCAACCCCAACAACACAGAGATTTTTGAGCCTGGCCGAAAACAACCATCCATACATTGCAATCAAGATAGCTAATAAATAGAATTAATACAATTATACCAATCGATGTGATGAAGTATATTCCATGAAATTGCAATGTTTGAGATAACTGCATTTAACATAGTAAAAAAATGCCACAATAATATTTTTGTCCAGATAGAGTACAAACCCTTCACACAATTCTTTCAGGAAAAAGGATGATATTGAAGAATGTAGCTAAATTAAAGGCATATTTGACCATACCATAGGTGAATAACCTAAAATAACCATCCATATACAATTACACCAATTGATATGATGAAGCATATTCCATGAAATTGCAATGTCTGAGATAACTACATTGGAGAAATTTTTTTGTCACAATGACATTATTGTCCAGATAGGGTACAAACACTTCACACCATTCTTTCAGGAAAAAACACAATATATACGCTGAGGGAATCCACTCTAGGGCCAGTATGCTAGTTATCTAGGGAGTTTTCTTTGTATCAAAGATTAGAGATAATGGAATAAAGACAACTTTTCTAGCTTTTCGGCAATCTAAAGATTGGTGTTGTCCCCTATAGATTATTCATCCCCAACCTGAATATTTTAGTGGTTTGCATTCATAAATACCGCAATTGTTTGCAAGAACAGAGCATCACGTAATTCTTCACTAAATCTCTTCTGCTGTAAACTTGTTTGCAGGTTTTGAGATTGGAAATCTTCATTTGATCCCTCTTCTAAAGCTTGCACAACCTATTCTCTATTATAGTTACTAACCCCTTTTCAGATCACGGGAAGCGTTCTTTGACATTTATGTTAGGTTTAAATGGGTGGTGTAAGTCTACCCCTGTGGAAACCTGAGGACCAGAGTGTTGTGCAGATTGGAGGTGTCTGCATCAAAACATAAAGGCATACTTTTCTCGTAGAAGAACATTGTTAAAAATTCCATATGTGAGCATAATGCATACTTCGCACATGCAAAATATGAATATATCTTGCTCTGAAATGCTTTGTACACAATAGCTTGAGCACTCTAGTATTGTTCACAGCAAATGAGAAGATCCACTGATCTCCATTGTCTTTCACAAAATACACTACTTATTGAATAACAGTGAACTTAAAAATGCTTATGAAGGTTCTAAATTTTCAACATAAACACATCAAAATAGTCACTAAATACACCACAATGGCAACCCCAACAACACAGAGATGTTTGAGCCTGGCCGAAAACAACCACCCATACATTGCAATCAAGATAGCTAATAAATAGAATTAATACAATTATACCAATCGATGTGATTAAGTATATTCCATGAAATCGCAATGTTTGAGATAACTGCATTTAAGATAGAAAAAAAATGCCACAATAATATTTTTGTCCAGATAGAGTACAAACCCTTCACACAATTCTTTCAGGAAAAAGGATGATATTGAAGAATGTAGCTAAATTAAAGGCATATTTGACCATACCATAGGTGAATAACCTAAAATAACCATCCATATACAATTACACCAATTGATATGATGAAGCATATTCCATGAAATTGCAATGTCTGAGATAACTACATTGGAGAATTTTTTTTTGTCACAATGACATTATTGTCTAGATAGGGTACAAACACTTCACACCATTCTTTCAGGGAAAAGGATGAGAATGAGTAATGTAGCTATTTCTTAGCTGCTATAAAGTAAAGGTGATTTGACTATACCATGGGCGAATAGTATATTAAGAAATAAGTTAACTTCCAGTTCAAAATTTATGCAGAAAAATACAATTTCTCTCTAATATCTAGAGATAAAAATAGAATCGAATAAAAATAATTAGGCTATATCCTGCACTAGTACCTCCAAAACATATTCCTATTTTGCACTCTCACAAGATCCGGTAGGGTATTCCAAAGCAATTCCTTTCTGCTCCGCAATCCCTTGTTCAACTAGGCATCAAAAGGAGGTTCTTTCACACCATTCCCTCCCTCTGTTAGAAACCTCTCTTGCAGATAAAACAACAACAATTTCTGCAGAGCAGAGATCTCTCTAAACTTGCCTTCCAACTCACCTACTCTGGTTTCAAGCTCTCCTGCTCTTTCATCATTCTTGTATCCACAACCTTATGAGCTCATCTTGAATCACCTTCTGTATCATCTGGGACCTCTTATACTCATCCACTTCCTGAAGCCACAGATCTGCGAATTGGAAATCTTTCCAGGCCTCGAACCAAGGGCCTCCCATTGTATAATGTATAGCTTTGGGAAGTTCCTTGTCATCAATCTCATTGTGACCAACAAGGAAATTCTGGGTTTAGGGAATGGGTCCAATATCGTTGTCATCAAGCCAAGTGAATCTATGCAAAAATGCCCCAGACTGGGAATTCACAATAGAGGGTGTCAAAACTCTGTTCTTAGGGTGCCCGCAATTATACAAAACCATAGATGACCAGTTCTTTCTAGGGTAAGTAGTCTGCACAACTCCATCCATTTTTGTACCACTCTTGGGCTTGTAATCGTGTTTGACACACATTATAGCATACTTATCATCAATGAGCTCAGTTAATTCCCTAACGTCAATAGTATAGAGAAAATCACAGTCTACGAACATAGCCCAACCATCGAACCCAGCTAGGAAAGGAGTCAAGAACCTAGAAAAGGAGAACTGGGTGCTCTCAGTGGGATCCCTTGTGCGCCAGTAAAGCCTAGCCTTGCGGAGATCCGCTTGTTTGATGGGGATTACTTCAACTGGAAATATGGCATGTTTCAGTATCGAATGCCTTCAGACCTCGTAGGCAAGATCCTCACGGGGATCGTAACCCACAAAGATCTTGAGCTTTGGAAGCACTTTTCCACTCTTGGTAATAACAGGTCCTCCCATATTGCCTGCTCGAGGTTGTGGTGAGACTGGATCTCACGACTTCTGGTCCTCCTGCATCTTCAGCTTCGGTTCTGGAGACTCGGCCAAACTTGGGGGAGATACTACGAATGCCAGCCTGATGCCCAGTCCCAGTCCCAATACTAGCATGTCTCTGGAATTCCTATATGCCTTCGAATGTGAATGCCCATTTCCGCTACTGAAAAATCTCTACAGAGGAATTAAGTACGAGGGGGATCGAACCTTGGCACTGATAACCTCTCAACCCACTCGCCATTAACCAAATTGGTGGTCCAAGCTTAAACGAATCAAATGCCGAATCAAATGCCCAAACAACTGCAAGCTAATAACGTTTTTTAAGGTTTTTTAAATTGGACGGCTGATTTTTGTTCAATCGTCTAACAAAAGATCTAACGGCTACGATTAGGACAGAAAAACATCTGGGGGAGTTCATTTCAGAGGGAAGTGCCTTACAGCGTAAATATATTTTTGAATACATAAATAAATTTAGTGCCCTGGAAAATTTGGAACATTTATTAAATAATTTAAATTTAAGATTTTAAAAATTTATGTCAAATTTTGATTAAAATTAACCAGAAAAATGGTCGTAAAAAAAGTCATTTCATCTATAAATTAAACTACACCATAATTTTATACGAATATATTTTTTTCACCAAAAATTATGCAGTCACACATATGCCCATGCACCAACTTACCCCTCTTCACACATGTTCTTCATTTCAAGTTCCCTGGGTATAAAACACTTAATATTATCGACAAATAATTATACTTTGGAAATGTCTTAGCGTATGGAGAGACGCAATGTTTACAACAACATTTAGTATTTAGGACAAGACCATGATGAATTTGATGTTGTGGGCAAAATATTTTTTAATGTTTTTTAGAAAAATATAAACTAAACATATTATTAGCACAACTACATTAAAAATATTAATGTGGTTGATATAGTTGAAAGTTTCACTTTCATTTATATCTATCATTAATAAATATATAATAATAGAAATAAAAAAATGAAAAAAACTATAATGGATAAAACTATTATTATTTATGATTATAATAGTAATGATATTATATAAACTATTGTAATAATGATTTTTAATTTATATTAATATTATTTATTATTATTTAAGCTCAAGGACAAAATACTGCTATTTAAGATTATTCTTATTAATTAATATTGCTACTATTATCAATAAATATTATTATTAAATAATTATTAAATAATTAATTATAATTTAATTAACTATTAATAATAATTGATTTATATTAAAAAATAAATATAATAAAATTATAACTAACCATGGTCGACCATGGTTGATTTTCATATTGAGACAATATTTGTCATATTGTGGTGTTGGACCATGGTTGACCATGATTGATAATGGTTGACAATGGTTAATGATGGTTGACTATGCTTTATTTTCATATTGAGACAATCTTTTTCAAATGAGACATTAGACCATGGTTGACCATGATGATTAATTGAAGAGATTTATATTAAACACTAGGATTAATATTATAAACCTTATGAATAATATTATAGTCTAGGAATATGAACCCTTAAATTAATAAACCCAAAAAGATTGATATTATAAACTCAAGGGAATAATATTAGACCCAAGGGATTAATATTATAAAGCCAAGATATATAAACTCTAGGATAAATATTATAAGCCCTAAAATTAACATGATTGACCATCCATGGTTGATATTGTAAACCCTATAAACCTAATATTAATATATTAAATACTAATTTTGTAAAGTCACAATGTGACATAACATAAATTGCATTGTATTGTAACATGTGATAATTATTTTCAAAATGATTATCACATTGCTACAATATTGACCATGGTTGATTTTCATGTTGAGGAAATCTCATGATAAATCCTATGAATTATAAACCAAGGTATTTGAATACTAAAAACCCTAAGGGGCTATAAACCCAAGGAAATAATATTAAACCAAATGGATTAATATTATAAACCCAGGCTATATAAACCATAAAATAAATATTGTAAGCCCTAAGATAAACATGGTTGACCATCCATTGTTGATATTGTAAATCCTATAAACCCTAAGATTGATATTATAAACCCTACGATTAATACATCAAATACTAATTTTGTAATGCCAAAATGTGACGTAGCATAAATTTCATTGTAACATTGTGATAATTATTGTCAAATTGCTACAATGTTGACCATGCTTGACCATTATTTATTTTCATATTGAGAAAATCCCATGATAAACCCTAAGATAAATATTCTAGACCAAGGTATATAAAAACTGTGATAAATGTGATAAATTGTTAAATAAATTTGGTTGACCATGGTTGATTTTCATATTGAGACAATATTTGTCACAATGTGATGTTTGACCATGATTGACCGTGACTAATTTTCATATTGAGACAATATTCGTCACAATGTGATGTTGGACCATGGTTGACCATCCTCGACCATGGTTGATTTTCATATTAAGGCAATTTTTGTCAGAATGTGACATTGGACCATGGTTGACCATGCTTGACCATGGTTGACAATGGTTGACAATAGTTGACCATGGTTGATTTTCATATTCAGACAATATCTGTCACAATGTCATGTTGGACCATAGTTGACCATGTTTGACCATTATTTCAAACCTAAGGGATTTATATTAAATGTTGCGACTAATATTATAGACCCTATGAATAATATTTAACCTAAGAATATCAACCCTTAGATTAATAAACCCAAAGGATTTCTATTATAAGCCCAAGGGAATAATAAACCCAAGGGATTAATACTAAAATTCCAAGGGATTATAAACCCAAGGGAATAATATTATACCTGATAGATTAATATTATAAACCTAAGGTATATAAACCTTATCATAAATATTATAAACCATAAAATAAGCATGGTTGACCATGGTTGATTTTCATATTGAGACAATCCTTATCACAATGCAACACTGGACCATGGTTGACAACGATTAACTTTCATATCGAGACAATATTTGTCATAATGTGACATTGGACCATGCCTAACCATGGTTGACGATGGTTGATTTTCATATTGAAACAATCTTTGTCAAAATGTGATGATGGGCCAAGGATGACCATAATTGACCATGGTTGACGATGACTAACAATGGTTGACCATAGTTGATTTTCATATTGAGGCAATCTTTCTCAAAATGTGATGTTGGACCATAGTTGACAATGATTGCCCATGATTGATGATGATTAATGATGATTGAACATGATTTCTTTTCATTTTGAGACAATCCTTGTTACAATGCGACGTTAGACCATGGATAACCATGGTCGACCATGGTTATCGTGGTTGACCATGATTGTCCATCATCGATGATGGTTAATGATGGTCGACCATGGTTTATTTTCATATTGAGACAATCTCTCTCACAATGTGACGTTGGCCCATGGTTAATGATGGTTGATCATGATTGTTAACCTAAGAGATTTATATTAAACACTAGGATTAAAATTATAAACCCTATGAATAATGTTATACCCTAGAAATATGAACCCTTAGATTAATAAACCAAAGGGATTGATATCATAAACCCTAGGGATTATAAATCAAAAGCAATAATATTAAACCCAAGGGATCAATATTACAAGTTCAAGCTATAAAAACCATAAGATAAATAATATAAATCCTAAAATAAACATGGTTGACCATACATGGTTGATATTGTAAACCCTATGAACCCTAATATTATAAGCCCTAAGATAAATACAATTCTAATTATGTTATGTCACATAGCATGAATTGCATTGTGATGTAACATTGCGAAAACCATAGTCATAATCGTTCTGTGTCACAGACTCGCAGTCGGAGCCAAAACAGAAGCAGAAGCAGAAGCCGGAGCCGTAGTAGGAGCCGCAGAAAGTCTACAAAGCACAAAGCACCACCTCGTTCAATGTCAAAGCACCACCTCGTTCAATGTCAAAGTCAGGATCTCGGTCTCCATCTCAGCCTCGCACTCGTCCTAGGCGCCATTCTTTGTCTGGATCACTATCAAGGTCCACTAGGTCAAGGTCCAGAACCCCTCAGCGTTTGCCAACCTCATATAAACCTCGAACTCAGAGTCCTAGAAGCCGCAGCCTCAGTCAGAGCCCCAGCCCTAGCAGGAATACAATTTTATTTTGTAAAGTTAGTGGGAGATATCTTGGACGAGCTTCTATAAAAAGTGGAAAGTTGTTCAAACAAGAGTTTCTTGAGAACATTGTGGTAACCTATGGTCATTTACATCTATGTTTTAATCATTTACGATTGAAATTTTGGAGCTATCTTGCTATTTTCTCTAAAGCATAGCATAGTTACCCAATTCTAATTCTGATTCAAATTCGAATTTGATAGGATATTGAAAAAATTCAATTACATAAAATTCAATACTAAAAAATTAGACACTACCCATATTATTTTTTTTTTTTTATAAATTTAAATAAACAGATCATTATATTCAAAAATTTAATGAAAATATAAAAGTTGTTAGACACTACTCATATTAGATATCATTTTTGGGATTCAACTGCGCTAAGTAAGTCATTCAAACGTATGACCATTTCCATGAAAGGTAGTCGTAACTGACTAATTTCTCATGATTTTTGAATAGTTCACTTAGCACTCATCCATGAGAGGTAGTTGTAACTGACTAATTTCTCATGATTTTTGAATAGTTCACTTAGCACTCATTGCATCGGGTGATGCTCACAGGGGTGAAGAAGTGGGATTGAAACTAGTGAAATGTGGAGAACGAATCACATAGCATCAATCATCAATTCCGGGGCTTGCACCCGGTAACCAGGACTTCCTAGGAGGTCACCCATCCCAGAACTCCTCTGGCTCAAGCGCGCTTAACTGTGGAGTTTTTCCACAAACAAGCCCACTTAGCTTGCTACCCCATTTGCAAAACCTTAGCAAGTATTGTGCCTCATGAACCATTCAAGTAGAGATCCCTTGACTCTTTTTGAATTTTAGTATGGGGGATTACGCAGTGCATTATATTAGATATCATTTTGGGAT
>APFE030662673.1:55715-129379 GCA_000404065.3 Pinus taeda
TACAACTCATCCTTATCTCCTTAATTAAGGGATAACTTTCTCAATCAAAGGGATAACTATTGCATGTCTCATAAAGACTTCATGTTTGAATTTCACCAACTAATTAACTCAAGGTAAAATACAACTCATGCTTATCTCCTTAATTAAGGGATAACTTTCTCAATCAAATGGATAACTATTGCATGTCTCATAAAGACTTCATGTTTGAATTTCACGAACTAATTAACTCAAGGTAAATTAATTAATTATTTTTGAAACAACTGGTGAGAGTAAATTCGAATTTTAATTCTCAATTTTAATTCAAGGACAAATTAAAATTGAAATATATCCCGAAATGCTATCTATAGCAAAGCTATTTATAACATTTCTATTTTTAGCATTTCTTGTTGTTATTTTCAACACTCCCTCTTAATAAGAAAGAGATTATCTACCACCCTGATCCTATCTCTATGTAACTCAAATTTACACTTTGACAATGCCTTAGTCAAAATGTCAGCATCTTGCTCCTCGGTCGAAATATACTGCAACAACATGATCATCCTCACCACACAGTCTCTGAGATGATGATACCAAATGTCGATGTGCTTGGACATAATAGACAATACATATGCCTTCTTCTCTATCCTCCAAACCTCCTATTTCCTTGCACAGTTTCTCCTAAATCCTCCAGCTGTGTATGATTCTCACCTCACCCACTGTTGTGACCTATGTAGTAACTCCACAATCCTCAAGGAATGAATTCCTTCTACATGCAAGAGATATTCTCATAGGAATATTGTAGCAACTGAAAGTACATTGTCCCTGCCTTTAATCTCAACTAGGTCTTTGTTTGAACTAACACGCATGAGTTATTTATGAGAGAATATTCAGCTATCTAGAGAACACTAGTTGCATGCATGCATGCATTAACTTACTGAACTCACAATTAGTTCCACAAACTATTTCGAACTAATTTAACTAGACAACTCAGTTAACAGAGCTAACTAATTACAACTCAAATACCACTCATCCTTATCTCCTTAATTAAGGGATAACTTCCTCAATCAAAGTGATTACTGTTGTATGTCTTCACAAAGGCTTCATGTTTGAATTTCACTAACTAGATTAATTAATTAATTAATTATTTTTCAAACATGAGACTAAATTCAAATTTTAATTCTCAATTTTAATTCAAGAACAAATTAAAATTGGAATATATCATGAAATGCTCTCTATAACAATGTTATTTATAGCATTTCTATTTTTATTTCTTGTTGTTATTTTCAACAAAATTAACTTATTTATCTATTACAATTTGCTATGATAATTGGAATTACAATTTAATTCCTAATTTATTTCAAGGACAAAATTAAATCATTATCTTTTTTTTTGCATTTTTCAACAAATTCAATCCATAATTTTAAGCTAAATAAGTTTAAATATTAATAAAAAATAATAAAATTCAATCCATAATGTTAAACTATGGAGTAGTTGAAAATTGTTTTGGTCAAAAACAAAGTAATACCGAGTTAATGGAAAAATATAACGTCTACCCAATATTCTAAAAATTGGTAGTAGTATACACAAATTGAAGGTGAAGATTTATTTCCAATGTAGTTATGCTATTTTTCTCTTTTAATTTAGTTATATTTTCTTCGACATGTGGTATTAATAAGCCATGGTATTGGCGCATGATATTGTAACAAAGATTCTTTACAAATAAAGAATCTCCAAAGTAAAGTGGGGATAAATATTCATGGTTAAAAATATCATTCCATGCTTTTTTAAATGTATAAATATTTAACTTATATTACTTTCTTTTAAAAATTAATAAAATAATAATAAAGCCCAATATGGAAGAATGTCCGTAATGGTCCCAAATCAGTAAAACCATTTGAAACTCACCTAAATACATTAAAATAAAATACAAAATAAATAACCATGAAAACATTTTTACTCTCAAAAAATAAAAATAATAACAATAATAAAATTCCATGCTATTGACCATGGATGAGAAACCATAGTATTCATGTAGAATATAGCCCATTTAAAGGGGAAAATTAAAACAACCAAGATCCATCTTGACCGCGGATCTACAAAGGGCTAGAGATCAAATCCCTTTTCACTTTGAAAGAGGTTTGCATCTCACAAGATTTGATCCCTCTCGACCCTTGGTAGATATGCAGTGAGGATGGACCTAGGCTTGTAATAGTTTGAAACAAAGCTATCATTTAGTTAGTTTTATTGTCTTTTTAAATTTTAGAAACAAAAGATATATAATAAAGTAAGTGTTTTAATACTTATCATGGATTAATGCCTCTTTATGTTAAGTCATTGTGCTAGTATTTGTAGTAGTGAGATCGAATGTTGAGATTTATCTCAAAAGTAGTTGTCATGCCTATATTTTTCAATAGACTAATTAATTAAAGAAAATATCATATGAAATTAATTATGGTATTCGGGCATGTGCTATTCATAAGTCAATAGGAATTGTAACAAAATCTATTTACTTGCTTAGAATCTTCATGGTAGATTAGGGGTAAATATGATTAAGAATCCCCTGACATGTCTTCTTGCATGCTTTTTAAATGTAACAATATTAATAAATTATTTATAATTTAGTTAATTTTTGTGAATTTTTCAATTTTGGCTATGTGAGATGTATCATGGAGTAAGTATTTTACTCCCTATTATAGATTGATTTTTATAGTCATTAATAAGACATTTAATTTATATGGATGTACTAGTTTCCATTAGCCTCATCATTTAGTTTAATTATGTGAATATGCATGTCTCTTTTGGAATATGTATTTCACAATTTTAATTTAATTACCAATAATTAATAGATGGATGGTAAAGATTTAACTTTAAGGAATATTCATATAATACTTTTAATAGTAGTCACATAAAGTGGCTTGATTTATTTCAAAAGTTGTGATGCCCTTTTTTCTTTTCAATTTGAATAAAAATAATATTAAATTAAATCGAATGTAAAATATTTTGCTTTTAAAATGAGTCATGATTTTTTTTGCTTGTAATTAATAATTTCCATGGTAAAATGGGAGTAAATATCTATGATATAGTGAGAAATAATCTCCATAATTAAGAATCTTGTTACATGTTTTTTTAAGTCTATATTTGTTTAACTCATATATTAATTCTTTTCTACTAATAATAATAATAAAATTTTTATTTTATTAATCTTCATAAATTTTATAATTTTCAAAATGTGAAATATGTTATAGGTAAATATTTAAACTTTTTTATTACAAATTGATGTCTACATAGTTCATGAGTCTATATAGTTATGTTAATATACATTTTATTTTAAGATAAGATATTTAATAGGTAGCAATTTCTGTGTTCATTTTAATGATACATATATACCCAGATGGGCGTGGGTGAATAGGACGTATGGGATTTGGCTCCAAGGGCGAAATCAAGACAAATGATTCGGGGGCAAAAGGTGGGAAGGTGGGAATGCCAAGCGGCGCAGTTTGGATAGAAACATCGAGAAGGCGATCTCCTTTATAATCATACAGCTCGACAGGTTCCTGGTATGGGGGGAGGGTGAGCGGTTTCAATTCAACTGACTATGCATCGGATTTTCACCTGTGTTGTGCTAGCTAGTCTGGTTGGCGCAGATACAGGGAGTCTGGCAGTGGAGGGTATGCGTATAGTGTGGGTTTTGTTTAAGTAAGGGTGGTGCTGAATTCAGGGGAGTGGATTTGTGGGTGCACAGAGTGTGCCTAAATGACAGACCGAAGCTTCTGCAGCGAGCACTAAAGCAGAATTACTCTGTCTAGGTGGTCGATTCTGAGCTATCGATTGAAATATTGTAAGTGGAGGTTCTCTTTCCAGTTTCAATAAATCCTTATTTTAGGTGTGTAGTTATCCTAGTTCTGTCCCTTTCTTGGGAGTGTGTAGCTTTAGTCGAAATTTTGTTTTGCTGGTTTAGAGAGGTAGGATTGGGTCACCCTCATTCAGAGGAAGATTTGCAAAGGCCCCCTCTGTGAGGGTTGGTGGCAATTCGATATACAGTTGGTGGGTTGGTGATGCATGTCATAGTTACTAAATTTGAATTCGAATTGGGATTCCAATTCGATATGATACGGAAAACAACTCTATAAAATTCAATACGGAAAAAATTCGACACTATACATCTTATAAATACTTAAATATATTTATTTTTTTTATAAATTTAAATAAACAATCATTATATCCAAAATTTTAACAAAAATATAAAAATTGTATGAGTAGATTTTTTTCCAAAATAGAAATTACTTTTTATGTTTTATATAAAAGTTATTGATTCACAACCAATTTGCTATTTTATAATTTCTTGTAAGGTAAGAATTATCTTTTCTTAATTGCAATTTGTCATTTTATAAAATTTTCTAATATAGAAATTGCTATTTTTTTTATTTTTTCCATAAAAACTATATTCTTTTTATTTTTTTCCAATAAGAATTATCAATTTGCTAAGATAGAAATTACTTTTTTTCCCTCTTTTTTTAATTTTTTTTCCAATAAGAAATACCAACTTGCTTAATTCATTATGTGATTACAGAAACTTGAATACAAAAAATACCAACTAGTTAATTCTTATAAGAAAATTGATCTTAGCATTAGCTTTGCCTTTCTCTACATTACTTCAATTTTCCACCAGGGTTGCCTAGTTCCAAACATGTTTTGCTCTTTCCTCTATTATTTTCACCAAGGTTGGGCAGATCCAAACTTGTATTCTTCCAATGCATCAACAAAGCAAGGCTGGAATTAAAAATTTCTTCCAATGCATCAACAAAGCAAAGCTGGAATTAAAAATTTACCTTACCATAACGATTCCTATTCAACAATTGAAAGATAAGTTTAATGACCTATTTCCACAAATTCAATAATTAAAAAATATGTTCCTAAGTTATTAAAATAACTATAATTTTTTTTATCAAAATAAGTATTAAAAATAAATAAATCAATATTTTTAAATTTACATATAATACAGCACCATCTTCTGAATTTATAAAATATATTTAAACAATGCTTGAAAATAACTTAATGTGAAAAATTCGAACATCATCAGCTGGTTTCTGGTTCTTCAAAATCAGCGGAGGCGAAACGACGACGACTAGGGTTTCAGGTTACTGAGGAATTTTCCCCATGGATGGACACAAAGGAGGGAGCTCTGCTCCCTCCTACAAGGAGGCAGTGGCCGGCAAGGGTAAGAGACCTCCTGATAAAGGCAGAGGAAATGCTGAGGAAGGACAAAGAAACAAGGAGGAGGAAAGAGAAGGCACCAAATCGAAGGAGAATGATGGCACAAAAGACAAGGACAAAGACAAAACAAATGGAACTAAAGACAAAAATCAGAAGGGACCATGTAAACCCAAGGCTGAAATCACTCCTAGAGTAGTTTTAAATGATCTAGCGCTACAGGCGCAAAAGGACCACATGCGGACTTATGCAATCATATGCAAATTCATGGGGTTATGGCCCAATGAAAAAGCTTTACAAACATGGATCAGATACCACTGGAAGCCCAAAGGAAGCATTGATCTTTATCTGGGGTCCAAGGGTTTCTTCATTGTGGTGTTCGCCAACATTGAAGATAAAGAAAGAGTGTTTGAAGGTGGCCCATACTTCTATGCAGCAACAAGGCTCTACATGAGACCTTAGATGATGAATTTAATTCTGGAGCGGGAAACTTTTACTTCAGTCCCAGTTTTGGGTAAGACTCTACCTCTAGATTATTGGCAAACAGAATCGCTAGCTACCATAGGCAATAATTTAGGACGGTTTGTCAATGTTTCTGAAGCCACAAGGAGGGGAAAATATACCTCCTTTGCAAGGATCTGGGTGGAAATGGATCTATCTAGGACTCTTCTGGATTAGATCATCTTGGAGGTTTTTTATGAGGACTAGGTGCAGATAGTAGACTATGAGCATATCTCTTTTAGATGTCGCAGATGCCATGAACATGGGTACATTCTAAGAGACTGCCCTCTTAGTAAAACTGAAAACAAAAACAAAACTAACACATTGAAAGACACAGACAACTTTCACAAAGTAGCTCATAAAGGAAAAAGCGGCAAAAAAAGGCCAAAGAAACACTAGGCTAAAGGAAAAAAAGCAAGTCAGAATCAGTTCCAAGTACTCGAATAGGATGAAGAAATAACAGTAGAAGATCAAATAATGAATGAAGGTTTTGAGAAGAAGGAGAAGGAAGAAGGTAATGATCAAACACAGGAACACGAAAAACAGAAAGGGATCATGTTGAGTGATCCAGAACTGGAAATGGATCAGGAAATGACCCGGAGTGAGATGGAAACAGAGGACAATGAGCTTCAGGAGATTCTTGAAAGAGAAAACATGGATCTAGAAGGGTTCTTAAATCAGGGAACTACTGGTGGGGTAGAATCACTACCACAAGAAGAGTTCAATCGAATACAAGAGTTATTCTTATGGAAAACTCAGGCAAAGGGCTGGGAGGAAGTAAACAACATTGAAAGGAAGAGTAATGAAGGGGTGAAATCAGTAAAAATGACTCCGGGGTTAGCACCAAGAAATCCAGCAAAAAAAAGAGGCAAGAAAAAGCAGAATGAGCTACTGATGGAATGTGAAAAGTTTATGATAGACTCAGGTAAGACGAAAGATCTAACCAGTTACTCCTTTACAAATCTTTAATTATGAAGTTCACAACTTGGAATATTAGAGGTCTAGGGAGCAAAAGAAAACAGAGAATGCTGAATAACAGAATGAAACAGGCAGATCCGGATATAATTTTTGTCCAAGAAATGAAATGCTCCATTCAAAAGTTAAGGCAAATACATAGTAAATGGCTCAGCAAATTTGAGTTTCTAGAAGCTAAAGCTAAAAATATAGCAGGGGGTATCCTCACTCTTTGGAATCCCCAAAGAATTGGTATAATTGATGCAAAGGCATCAAGGAACTATTTATTAGTGGTCATTCAGCCTGTAGGGGATAGAAATACTTATCTAGTCACGAATGTTTATGGCCCTCAAAGGTTAGATGACAAAATCAGGTTTATAGACTCCTTGGTGGATCTCAGGGTCAGGCATGTAGGTTTACCTTGGGTCATAGGAGGGGACTTCAATACAATCAGATCTCTCTCGAAGAAAAAATGGGGCACAAGAGCTCTAAGCAAAGATTCCTCAGCCTTCCAAATGTTTTTAGAGATCATGAAGCTTGTTGACATTGAGACAAACAATGACCTCTGCACTTGAAATAATAAAAGAGGAGGGGATTCCCAGGTAGCCTCCAAGTTAGATAGATTCATGATCTCTGAGGATCTCATTCTTATATACAAGGAAATAATAGTAGGAATTCTCCCTTTTGGAGGTTCAGATCACTGGCCGGTTTAAATGGAGATAAAGGGCATAGGTACCCCTAGATATCGACCTTTCAGATTTGAAAATATTTGGCTTTCACACCTAGATTTCATCAGCAACATTGAAAAATGGTTGGCAGAAGATTTGAAGATTCAAGGATCAACAATGTTCCTGCTACACAAAAGATTAAAGCACATCAATATGAAGCTAAAATCTTGGAACAAGAATGAATTTGGAAATATATTTGTAGGTAAGAAATTGGTAGAAAATAAAATGCTGGAGCTCAATCAAGCTTTGATCAAGGAGGGCTTTGATAAGAACAAAAATGAGCAAGTACAGAAACATCATCAAGAATGGGAAAAGTTGTGTAAACAAGAGGAAAATTTTTGGAAACAAAAATCAAGAGTTCAATGGCTAAAAGAAGGAGAGCAAAACACTAAATTTTTCCATAAATTCACCATTGCAAATAGGACTCACAACAAGATCTCTGCGATCAAGGACGAGGATGGGCAGATACTTCAATCCCATGAGGAGATAGAAGCAGTGTTAGTCAGGCACTTCTGAGGTATTTCCCAGGAAAACATTTTAGTAAGGGAACCGTTCATCAAGGACATCACTAAGCACATCCCTAAGTTGGTTTCCAGAGAGGATAATTGTAATCTCACCAGACCTGTAACTGAAAAGGAGGTCAGTGAGGTTCTCAAGGAAATGCAAAATGGCAAAGCTCCAGGTCTAGATGGATTCAATGTGGATTTCTTTAAAGTTTGCTAGAATATTGTCAAAAAGGATATTCTAAGGGTTGTGGAAGATTCCAAGCTGAACATAACTATTTTGAAGGCTCTCAATACCTCCTTCATCACCCCAATTCCAAAACGGGATAATTCTCAGATGCCAGAGAGGTATAGGCCCATCTCTTTATGCAATGTGGTTTACAAGATAATTTCCAAGGCAGTGGCCAACAAACTCAAACCTTTGTTGCCTACACTAATTTCGAGGGAACAATCTGGTTATGTGGAGGGCAGACAAATACTAGATAACATCATTTAAGCTCACGAGGTGGTTCACTCGTTAACCAATAAAAGGAAAGTAGGTATGATAATGCAATTGGACATAGCCAAAGCATATGATAAAGTGAACTGGAAATATATCAAAAGAGTACTTATCGCGTTTGGTTTTGATCATAATTGGGTCAGATGGGTCATGGCCCTGGTGACCCCCTTCGGCTTTTCAATTTTAGTTAATGGTTCTCCCTCTGAAATTTTTCTTCCTTCTAGAGGACTCAGACAGGTTGATCCGCTCTCTCCTTTTCTCTTCATCCTTATGATGGAAGGGCTAGGGCAGTCCATCAAGCATGCTAAGGTAATGGGAAATATTCAAGGACTCCAACTATCAAAGAATGGTTAAGCTCTGACTCATCAACAGTTTGTTGATGATACCATGTTATAGGAATTCCCATAGTCAAGGAAGCGCTTGCTTACAAACAAAATTTAAATGACTTTGCTAAGGCAACAGGTATGAAAGTCAATCTTTCCAAATCAAAAATTTTCTTCTTTAACACCCATATAGCCATTCCGAGAAATGTTTCCAGAATTCTTGGATTTCAAAGAGAATCCCTACCCTCTAGGTATTTGGGAGTTCCTCTTACAGTTAAACCTTTGCACAAGAGCATTTGGGAACAGTCAACTATCAAGATGCAAGATAAGGTAAGGAATTAGACAATCAGATCTTTAAATCTGGCTGGCAGACTGGTTCTTACAAAGGTAGTGCTCCAGGCTATCTTAGTCTTTATGCTATCATCTCTCCTAGCTCCAAAAGGAGTCTTACAGAAATTTAGAAATATCCAAAGAGATTTTCTTTGGGGCAAGGAGGAAACTAGGAGAAAATGGGCTTTAGTCTCCTAGGAGAAGATCTGTAAACCCAAGAATCAAGGAGGACTAGGATTGGATGATCTAGAGATTCTCAGTAAGGTTCTTGGGGCCAAACTTTGGTGGTGGTGGGTTAAGGATCCTAAGGCTCAATGGGCATGTATTTGGAAGGAAAAATATGCCAGCTTCTGGCATCCTTCTGAGATAATAATAATGTTTGGAAACATGAAGGGCTCTCCCATATGGAACAAGGCCTGGGAGAACAGAGAGGTGGTTCAAAAAAACAACTTCTGGGAAATAAGAGATGGAGATCTGGCACTCTTTTGGGAGGATAAATGGCAACAATAACCAACACTATTGAAAGAGGAATTTTTGGGCCTCAAGCATGAGACAGACAACCAAGGTTTAGTAAAGGTTAAAGACTTTTGGGAGTAAGCTCATAATACAGGAAAATGGAGAACATGGAGAAAGATAGATGGAAGAGAGGATAGAACCCTTCACAGTAAAGTGGAGACCCTAAAGAGGATGTTGGATCAGAGGAAGATTTTAGTCACGGAGGGATAGGATCAAATAAGATGGGGTAACAATAAAGAGGGAAATTTTAATATTAAGGAAGCAAAAGGTATTCTCCTTGTGCTAGAATCCCTAGCTCCGGTTAGAACCCGGCAGAAGCTATGGAGGCACAAAGGTTGTATGAAGATCAAACTCTTTATATGGATGGTTCACCACAAGAAAATCTTAACATGGGACAATATTAGAAAGAGAGGTATGCTGGGACCTTCCAGATGCCAGCTCTGTGAAGCCCAAGAGGAGACATTGGAACATCTTCTCAATAGTTGCATTTTCACCTCAAGGTCATGGGATATTTTTGCCACCGTCTTCAATCAGTCAGATAGAGACAAAGAAAGTATTATTAACACCTTAAATAATTGGAGGAATAATTTTTCGGATTAAGAAGTTCTTAACTATGCTTGGGCTCTTTTGCCAAGTTTCATTATATTGAACGTGTGGAAAGAAAGAAACAAAAGAATTTTCAAATAAGAGAAGAATTCCTCGCTTCGCCTATTTGAGCAGATCTTGAAACAACTTAAAGAAATAGTTGGCACCACAGTAAGGGATCTCCCCAAAAATACTCCCTCAGAGGCTGAATTGAGAATTCTCAGACAGTTAGACATGCAGGGGCTTGTTCCACAAGGTTTAGAAAGGATAATAATCATGAGGGAAATGGTTAAAGATTTCTGGAATCCCCTCCCTGTAGGTTTTTTGAAGTATAACATCGATGGAGCTTCAAAAGGAAACCCGGGAATGGCTGGCTTCAGAGGAGTTCTTCGGGATGAAACCGGAAGCATCATCTCCCTCTTCCATTGTCATTTAGGAAAAGACACCAACAACATGGCGGAATTAATGGCATTAGAACAATGCTTACAATTCCTAAAATAGGACAATTTCCATAATGTGATAATAGAAGCTGATTCAGAGTTAGTCATCAACGCGGCCAAGAGAATTAGTCATGGAATAGGGCCGGAAAAAGTTACAAAACACTGGAGGCTAACAAGGGTTCTTCATAAAATACAAGGACATCTTCAAGAACTATGCACACTTAGATTCATCCATGCGTGCAGAAAGGCTAACAAATTGACAAACATTCTTGCCAACCAAGGTGTCAACTGTAAGGACAGCAGAATTTCGATGGGTTGGCTAGCAATGTCGCAGAGCAACCTAAAAGAACTTTGCCATAACTAGGCAGAAGAGGATAAAGAAGTGTATCAGAACAAAACTAAGGAAGCCAATATGCAATGAACAGATTTCTGCAGGGTTTTCTTTTTTGGGCGGACAGATCTATGATGGAAGGCTGGTCAGGGTTGGCCTCTTCAGCTTTGGCTATTACAACGCTGAAATTCCATGGCGTCTGGAGCATGGTTTTCTCAGTTAGGAGAAAGGTGAAGAGTAATAGTCAACGGCCCCGTTCTGGCGGCAACATTCCTCTTTTTTTCTAGTACCTGGAGAAGAAACCACTTCACGAGTGGTTTGGGAGTGCTCGCACCACTTTCAAGCTGAAGGTGGTCTTGATTTTTTGGTAGCGATGCCATACAAATCTTGACACGTGGATGAGGGCCCAGTCTAAAAACCACCCTCATCGCACACTAAAGTCCAATGATTTCAGTCGTTCGATTTGCTGCTCAACCGTCCGATTCAGTGAGAATGATCAACGATCAGGATTGAGCGAGCGGTTTGGTGGGGTCGGAGGGTTAAACATCTTGCTTTTTCATGGTGCGATGTGTATCTCCATCGTCAGATTTAAAAAGAAAAATGAATGGCAACGATTAAAAGGCAGGTTAAGGGTTTGTTGATGCGGGTATTTGTGGGAAGGGTTCATATGCCCTGCGACTCCCGTAGCCTATTTTTGTATGTACTCTAAAATGTTTGGCGGGAACCTTTTGAGGCTTGAGGGCTTTGATTATGTAGGACATCTTCATATTTTTCCTTAGACCACACAGTGTGGCGGAATGTGTATATATTGTAAATTAAGTTTGATTTAATGATATAGAAGGTATGACTCTTGCTCAAGCAAAACTTAATGTGAAAAATTTTTATGTATTTAGTCAACTTGTAGATTTGCATATATCAAAATTCCATATGTATTTACGGTATACCTTGCGTATTGCCATTTTTTAGTGTAATGAAGCACAAGCCATTGTTCAGTGTAACGAAGCACATTATGTATTCATGTGGGGGTGTGAAACACGTTCAAGTTCAAGGACGAGGCAGGAGACAACGAACTGGAGCAGGTGATTTTGAAAAAAATTTAGCACCCTTCCGAATTTGAATTCTCTGAATTAATCGTTGTACCAAACCAAACTGGTGAATTAACTTATTTTTTTCGCTTATACAGAAAAATTTGGTAACTATGCTCTAAAGAGGCTCTTGTATTATTTTCTGAACTTGTGCATTTCTAGTTGAGTGGCAGAACCTCTAATTTTTGGGTTTGTTGGGAATTTATTTGCACGCACTTACTTTTAATTGAAAGCTTGGGTCTATTTAGCACTATTCACCACAAAATTTGATTCCAAAGCAACTTTGATTGGTTGGAGTTAAATTTTTTTTTAAGGTTATTAGAGTAAGTAATATAATATAATACATAATATTTAAAATGAAATATCACATATAAATTAGGAATTTCTTTGTTTAAAAAATTAATGTAAATTTATAAATTAAAAATTATCTCCGTATACAACTTGAGTGGGCCTAATGGTTAAGAGCATGTGTTTCCTCCTAAGGGTATTAGTTCAAACCGAAGGGGGGTAGAGTATGTATGCCTTCGTAGACTTAGCAGTCCAAATCGTTGCGTGGAGGTGGCGTCCCTTGTTCCACATAACAAGGGGTCTCATACGACCAATTTGGGTGTCTGGCTGCGGCTGTGACCTTAAAAATGGATATTAAAAAAAAAAAAAATGGATAATAATTTATTTAAATTTGATAAATTATAATAAGTTATTTTTTTGTTTGAAATTGAAAGTTTGTTTAAATAATTTTCATATAGTTTATTTGATAAGTATTAGACTAAGAACATTTTTCCTAAATCAAATCTCACTTCTTATTTATTACAAAATAAAAAATTTCTCAAACCCACACCTAAAATTAAAATAAACACAACATAATTAATATGTTATCCTCCATTTTAATTTAAATTATGGATATTTAATTTTTATTTTTAGTGACATAAATCAATTCTATACTAATAATTATTTAATGAAAAAATACGATAATAATGATGTAATCAAACCATATGAAAAGCGTATGAGAAATTTAATTATATAATAATAACTAATTGATGAAACAATACGATAATAATGATCCACTCAAACAATATGAAAAGCGTATGAGAAACATATACCTGATACCATTTCCTTTTCAGATCGAAAGTAAATACTTATACCGATTAGGCGAACTATTATGTGATTTTGTTGATCATATTGTTTGATTGGTTTGTTAGGTTAGAAACTGCCCATTGTTAATTTTCCATTGTGTTGTGATGGTTGGTTTATTCCAATGAAAAATATTCATTCTATTCTTAATCTAATGAAATAATACGATAATAATAATGATTTAGTTAAACACTATCATACGATAATAATAATGATCTAGTTAAACAATATGAAATACACATGAGAAATATATATTTGATACTATTGCCTTTTTATATTAAAAATAAATACTTATACTTTAGCTATACTTATTAGGTAAAGTATGATGTGATTTTAATGATCATATTGTTTCATCATTTTGTTCATGGTGTTGTGATGGTTGAAAAATATTTATTTTACTGTATAATGGGTTGGATATTGCTTATTTTATGTAATTATTAAATATTTGTATTATAAAGGTATATATTATTGCAGTTGTTTATAATGAGATTTTTTGGAAGTCTTTCTGGTGGGTTTTTCCGGTCAAAATTCGGTAGCAATTTATTCGAATCGCAAGTTTGATAGCTAGCTTCTGCATAATCAAAGCGTCCTAGGGGTTTTTCAGGGTGCTGAATCCAAATATGCAGTTAAAAAACCATTTTAACTGCAACAAATCAAGATTTAACCTCAATTTCTTCGTCGGATTCCATCACCGGAATCTCCAAAAAATTGCATTATAGACAACTCCTCTATTATTAGCATGATAATATTAGTAAATGTAGTTGATATGTTTATAGGTGTATATCAATCACATTAGTAATTATTAAATTTATGATCATAATTTCATATTAATATTAACATTATTATTAATTATTATATAATTATAATAATCATATAAATAACCGTAAGTTAAGTATACAATTCGGTGGATAAATTTTAATTAGCATTGAAACCATAGAGTAAATGTTAATGTTAATATCATTAATAGTATCATTAATATTGTTAAACATCGTGAGAGCTCCACTATATATCATAAACCCTAGCAATAAACACCAATAGTATAAACCTTAGTATTAAACTCTTACATTATAAACCAAACATATTAAACTCTTACATTATAAACCAAATATATTAAGCCCTGTATATTAAATACCCTATATTATAAAACCATATTATACACCCTAATATCAAACTCAATATTATACAACCTAATATTAAAAACCATACATATTATAAACCCTAATAATTAAACAATATATATTATAAACTCAAATGTTAAAAACGAAATGTTATAAACCTCAATGTTATAAACTCTAAACCTAGCACAACCACATTAGTAAATGTGGTTGATATACATCAATCGATGTATACAATCACATGCATAACCACACCAGTAAATGTAGTTGAATAATTTTGTAATGTCACATGATGACATTGGAGAAATTCTAATGTAATGCAACATTGCCACAATGTTTGTCACATTGCAGCATTGGATAGATTTATTTACCATTCTAACATCACAACGTGTTTGATTATTAATATTAATCAATTACACTCAAACATAGTCAACTTTTTAAACATGGACTGTAAAAGTTAACTTTGTTTGACTAATGTGTCTCACTATATTTGACAATTAATATTAATCAATAATATTAATAGTTGATTATATTTTAATGAAGTTAACGAATTTTGAGTGTCAAACATAGTCAAACATTGTCGAGCATAGTCAACAACATTAGTAAATATGGTTAATTGATTTTGTAATGTCATATTGTGATGTTGGATAAATTGCAATGTAAAGTAACATTGCGTCAATGTTGTCACGATGTAACAATGTTTGCACATTGTGACATTGGATAAATTGCAATGTAATGTAACATTGCAAGAATGTTGTCATAATGTAACAATGTTTGCACATTGTGACATTCATCACATGGTTTGACCAAGTCCACCTTGGGTGAACATCAATTTACTAATTTGACCATGGTTGACTATAGTTTTCTATAATAGATTATGGTTATCTATACTAATAATGGAAGGCTACGGTTGTTCATGTTTTACCATGGTGGTATACGTTGATCATATTCGACCATATTAATCATGATTAACCATGTTAAGCATGGATTGACCATGTTGTTTAAAGGTTAATTATGGTAACTATGGTTGACCAATTATGACCATGGTTGACATAAGTCAACCATGGTGAATAAAGTCAATTATGGTTGACAATGGTTGACCATGGTAACCATAGTTAATTATGGTCAATCACAGTCAACCTTGGTGATCATAGTTGATTATGTTTGACCATGTTTAGAATATGGTTGACAATGTCTGACTGTTGTTAAAAAATTTAAACACTGGCTATGGGTAAGCATGGCTTAACCATGAGCAAACATGGCTTGACCAAGTCACCATAGGTGAACATGGCTTGACTAAGTTCACCATGGGTGAACATGGTTTGACTAATTTGACCATGGTTGACCATAGTTTATATGATATATTATTGTTGTCTATATTAATAATGAATGCCTACAGTTGGCCATTTTTACCATGGTGACCGAGGTTGACTATGTTTGACTATATTAACCATTGTTGGCCATGTTGAATATGGGTTAACCATTGTTTTTAAAGGTTGATTATGGTCACTATGGTTGAAAAAATATGACCATGACTGATCATGGTTGACCTACATTTCCCATGCTTGAACATGACTAGCAATCGTTTCACATATTTGGCTATCGTTGACCATAATTTTCTATGATAGATTATGGTTGACCATGTTCAACCATAGAGACCTTGGTTGATTACGTTCAACCATTCTAACCTTGGTTGATCATAGTTGGCCATTAGGAACGGGTAGAGCATGAGATTTTCTATGTTAAGAGAGATGTCGATGGTTGACCAAGATTGACTATGGTTGACCAAAATAAACCATGGTTGGCTATGGCTATCTAAGGTTGTATATCATTGAACATCAATGAAAATGATTGACTATGTTGGGAATGCTTGACCATGGTTGAGTTTGCTTTACCATACTTGACTAGAATGTAAATATTTCACCTCATGAACTAGCACATGTAAACCGTTTTCATACCCTTTTACATTAAGATGGCATCTCTTATTCTCAATATGAGACATTTACCTTTTTTTCATGGCTTTATGTTTTTTTGCAACTTCAATGGTGTTTAGCAACCATGGATGGCATATTTCCACCACGACGCTAGCTTTTGTGGACATTCTAGTGCATGGAGGACTTTTCCCCCAAAGGTTGGCCTTCATGGTACACCTTATGACAACAATTCCAGCTTGGAGTTGGGAGGTAGTTGTAGTCATTGCGATCCCTTGGATTTTGGAAGTGATTGTAGCGGGGGTCTGATTGAGAATGGGCAGTGTCTTGAGAAGAAACATGTCTTCCCTACAGTAGCTTAACGCTTCGTGGGATGAAATTCATGCAATAAATATTTGTATATCCAATAGTTGAAGAATTTTTAGCCTCGTTATATTTCCATGGTGGAATTTGGTTTTTGATCTGCAAAGTAGCTCGGTGCTGTGGAAACTAATTGGCATGCCCAAGGTTTTATGGTTGATTGACCCTTCCCAGAGATATGCTTAGTACACCCCTACTTTTCCATTGTTAGCTAATACCATCTCTAGGCCATGTTTGAAGAAAACCATGAAGTTTCTTCTGACAGTGTTCTGGTTTCTTTTCATTTTCATCACTAGTCTTCCTGTCTACAAGGGGTTTCTTTCACTGTCCTTATCTATCCTTTGAGTGTTATGCCCCATTAGTGTATGCACCCTTGAAAATGGCTTGGAGGTCGAGGCCCTTAGGGAAGACCTCCAGTCTGCTTGAAATCCAAGAGGAAATTCACAAGTTAGAAACTTTAACCGCTAATGATCATCAAGCCCACTCTGAATCTGAAATCCAAATTGAATTAGCTATTTGGGTCCTCAACACTGGTCATACCAAGGGAAGGCAGAGTTAATACCTCAATTCCATCAACTTCCATTGACAAATGAAGAAGCTCTTAGGTAGGGTACTCAAAGAAAAATACGAGGAAGAAAATGAAATTGTAGCACACCTTAATGAAATGTGATGAGTCCAATGCCACCACTGCTCTTGCTTAGGAAACTTCACAATTCACATGGTGCACATAGAAGGTCATCTATAATGCAGCCTCAAGACGCCAACTCCAATAGTCACAACCACATAGGATTCAACCCATGTAACATCCTATTATAATTGATGTTTGCTTGGCCTTTTGGATTATCTTTTTTACTTTTAGTAAATTAGTTTGATCTAGATGATGTTTAACCAGCTATACCTAGAAATTGTTATTTTGTATTTTTGTCCTAGTGTATGTCATAAAATTGGATGGAGGCTAGTAATATTTTTCGATGGTTTTGGATGATAAACTGTAGATCTCATTATCAGTAGGTCTAATTTCCATTATGGTAAAACACAACCATGTTCTTGTTTGAAAATGAAGTCTAATTTTGTATGAAAGTTATTTTGAGACAAAAGAAAATTTAATAGATATATATCTATATAATATTATATCTATATATATTATATATATATATATATATATATATATTTCAACTTAATAATTATAGGACAAATATTGGATTGAACATATCAAATAATATATTTTATTCAAATTTTACATATATTTCCATTTTCATCTTCACTTAATAGGTTCAACATATGATAACTATATATTTTATCCTAGGAGTATTATCTGATAATGGGATTTTTTTGCCCTGAAGGAAATGTGTTTATTCCTTTTCCTGGAGCTTGGGGGATGCTTCCAACAACTAAGCTAAATTTTTCACTCTCTTACAAGGAGTCAAGTTGACTTCCCTGTTATAGCAGCTACAACTACCCTCCAAAATGTTTTGCTTGCACCCAATTTCGAGCCTCCCTTGAAAGTTTCACTTGATGACTGAACACACTCGGGTTCACTCCTTGAGCTCGCGTGAGTCTTTGCATTCCCCTTGCTATTGTTAATTTCACCAAGTCTTGCATGTTGATGTCAAAGTCATGCTTGCGACCATGTTTTGGTTATGCTCCAAAGTCTTCGATTCATGTGTACTTGTTGTGTTCACTATGAAAACATTTGTCACACTCACACATGGAGTCACATTC
Organism: Pinus taeda; assembly: GCA_000404065.3. NCBI lineage: Eukaryota > Viridiplantae > Streptophyta > Pinopsida > Pinales > Pinaceae > Pinus > Pinus taeda. Next base: position 73,960 of record APFE030662673.1, read on the forward strand.
ACTGTCGTGCAAGTGTTTTCATGGTCAACCAACAAGCAATCACAAGAATCGCACTTGTCGCCTGCATTGTCAATCAGTCATGTTGCACATATGTGTCTAGATGGTTTGAGTCGTCTCGTTGTCAAGTCATGCAAGTGTGCATTGCAAGATCACATATGCATATTGCACTCATTCACACACTTAGTCATTTTGCTTAAGTTGTGATGGCCAGACTCCCCTCTGGCATTTGGACAATCACCCCACCATTGACTCAATCGACTGTCATCCAGGACAATGCAGGAGTACCAAGCAAGTCATTTCAAGTTGCGCCGCCCGGAAGCAAATAAATAAATCTCCATGCTGGTCAACCGAAGGATTGGACCCGGTAGCTACTTGGGACTGACTCCCCTGAAAAATTACACAGAGGTTGCAAGCATTGCCAGCTCAGCTGACTGAGAAAATTGCATAGACAAGCCAAACAGACACCTAGTGCTCATCCGTGTCTCTCATAAAAAATTGTGCAATTTTTCTAGCCAACGCTTCTGACAGTCGAGTCAATGCTCATCCAAAAAATTGTGTAGTTTTTATGAGCAGTCCCTCTGCTACCTAATAGTCCGCTTAGCTCAGAAATTGTGCAGATATGATCAACAGGCTATCCTCCCTACATCAGATAAATTTCTCTCACTAGCAGCTCCTAGCAATAGACTTCGAGTTCCCTTCAGGAATTGCGCAGTTTTTCTGCCAAGCTCTCGACAACTGACTGGTAGTTCCCCTTAGGAATTGCGCAGTTTCTGCTATCAATTCCCTCAAGGAATTACGCAGTTTTGGCTGCTAGGCTCCTGGCTAGTTCCTCCAAAAAATTGCGCAATTTCTGTCTGCCAAGCCTTCATGTAGCCAGACTTGTTCCTCCAAAAAATTGTGCAATTTTTGCTACCAAGCCCTATTGCCCACTCGTTGCGGAAACTATGTAAATTTTTCCTACCCAACCTTCCTTCAGCCCAGGCTATTCCCTTAAAAAACTACGCAGTTTTGTCCTCCAACAAGACTAGACCTCACGGACAGTCATTGTCGATCTGGATTTCCCATATCCATAACCCAGTGACTCTTGAGAAATATTCATCAGCAGTGCCTGGAGCCTCCATCTCACCCTGAAACCTTGTTGCCTCTCCCAATCACCTGCATCCGAGATGGTCATGTATGATGCTAGATTAGGAGGTTCTTGAATTTGATGTCGTCTCATCATGAGTGACTAAAGGAATAGGTACAAAATCAAACATGGTGTGATGATGAATGAGATGAACGAAGGGTAGCACATGCAAAAGATAGGTTCATTAACAGGTGAACAAACGATGCATGCAAAGGGATGTGCTTGCAAAATGAATGATTATGCACATATGTGTTCATGGATTGACATATGAGCAGACATGTAAGATGTGCTCACATACGGACGAACGAAGGAACATGCACCTTTTGTGAACAGATTGACCTGTCAAGCCTTCCAATATACAAGTAAGGAGCAACATGCAAAAGAGACATCAAGTGAACCAACGATCATCGAAGACTCCGCACACTTTGCCATGCAGAGGTGAAGTTGTGACACACCATGAGGACACCCATCACCCAATAGCACTGTAGCTTGACATGCACACCAACAATAGCATGAATGTACCATCACTGTCATGTCGAGTCATTTCATCCACATCTCTACTGTGGGCAATATTGTCTATCAATATAATGTAATGTGGAAGCCCAAGAGACCCACTTGTTGAGCAAAGAGTCATATAAAGTCGAAAAGTAATGGAAGTCAAATAGTCATGAGGGTGGTCGAACAACCACAAGGGTTAGTTTCACCCTTGGCTATAAATACTCCCTCATTTGTACATGCAAAGGAATTTTCACCTCATCTCCTCCCACATAGCCAAGAGAGTCTATAATATTTTCTTTGAGGAGTAAGTTGTGGCTCTAACACCCCTAGCATGAGGTTAGTGATGTATGGTGTAACGATGTGTCTTATAACTTTTGATTAATTCAGAATCTTGTTGACAGGTCAACACGTTTTCACACATGTATTGTAACTATTGTAAGACTGATCTTGAACACTTGTAATGCATGTTGCGTTAACCTGTGTTGAACACTTGAACTTATTTCACTTGTTGTAATGCATAATTCGTTAATGAAAATGTGTTGTATATGTTGTTAACGCTTTCTCGCCCATGGTGGTTATCTCCATGGACATTAGACAAACCTTTCACATAAAAATTGTTGTAACAACCATTGCACTCGTGCGGCTTCATTTGCTGAGTGTTGTACGTGTTATCTTCCCTTGTGTGTTGTGACTACCACATCCATGTGGACTGATTCTCCGGAAGCTGTGCATTTCCTATTGTGTTGTGTGTTCCTAGTAGAGTTGGAGCTTCCTCCCAACCAACTTGGGACTCACTTTCACCCTCTTCCTCTATAGTGGAAGAACCATTGACACAAGTAACACTAGTAATCACCAGCCATGCAAACCTCACTTCTCGAAGATAAAGAAGACCAATCTCCTGCGCTGACAAGCAAGAGTTCAGGCAAATCCTTAAGACAATGGCAACCGAGCCATCATAATGGATGGGACTCACACACCAAACAGTGTGAGGTCTAGTTGGGACTTCATATCGGGGCGATCCCCTGAATGTTGGTGGGTCTAGCACCATTAACATTTATGGCACTAGAAGGAGGGAAGCCAGTTGTATATGGTTGAATGTCCTCTCACACTCATTCATCAACCATCTGGTCAAGGTAGTAACTCACACTCCCTCTTACTTACGCTTGACTCTACAATTGGTTACTCCTCACCACCCAGGAGTGAGCACGAAATTCCATATCACCACCTTCGCTTCGTCCGTCCCATCACTTTCCAGTTCACAAAATCAGTTGAACTGATCCTGGACATAAAAAATCTTCCATACACATTAAGAAAGCCAAAATTCACTCCTACAAGGGTTGTTGTATCATCAGTGGAAGAAGCAGTTCTTGCCACACTTGAAGGTCTGGCAAAAGCTATTGAAGATAGATAGGAACCATCATCTTCCAGCAAGGCGAATGAGACACCCTTATAATCTTGGGATCAGACTCTGATACAGGAGGTGGAGGGGAAGGTAGCGGAGGTGGAGACGAACCAATGTACTCAGAGCCGGAACTGTCAAATTCTGAAAGAGATGAAGAGGATGACAAAGAAGAAGAGATGGCTGACCAAAATCTGGAATGGGTGAGTCAAGGACTGTTTGTTCTCTCAGTTGTTTTGCACAAGATGTCGAAGAGAACAGAGAGAATGATCATCAAGTTCAACCCTGATAGCACAGTGAAAGCAGAAGATCATTTGGACAACTTCTACCTGAAGCTGCAGACACTTGAGGTACGACATGACGATGTAGCTTGTAGATTGTTCCCATGTACCTTGGATTGTCACGCAGATGTATGGTATCATAGCCTTCCATAAAACTCCATAGAGAACTGGGGTGCATTCAAACGCATGTTCCTTTAAAATTTTGTTGATGACAAGACCTAGCTATGTTACTGAAAGAATTGGGTAGCTTGAAGATGGAGGGGAAAGAAAAGGTAAAAGACTTCAGCCAAAGGTTTACACACATATTGAAAAAAATTTGGCAGACACCAAACCTCATGACTCCATCATTGTTGATTACTACGCATCCGTACTGTCGACCATCACTGTGCAGTTCTTCAAGCAAGCTACAAAACCAACACTCTTAGAAAACTGTGAAGAGGCTATTGTTTTCGAAAAAGACTTGCATGCGATTGGAGTCATTAAGGATGATGAACCAACAAAGGACACCAGAGACATGAGCAAGAATTCCCAAGCGATGGCAAGCAAGGGTAGAGACAAGGAAGAAAATGATATTGAAACCCTCACTGGCCTCATCAAGAACTTAACGACGGAAATGTCTGAGCTTAAACAATGGAAAATAGATAGATATGCAAGTAGCCATCCGCCTATAGAGAGATAGGGAAGCAACTCATTAGGCAGAAATTGGTCCACTCAAAAAACTGCGTTGAGCTCTATGTTCAATGTCGATTAGTGCATAGATCTCGAGTTCTGTTCGTTCTACGAAGAACATCAACCCAAGAACTTCTGTTTGAACTAGAAGTGAGTTGCAAACTCGGTATACAATCATACACTCGATGCAGAGAGCAGTATGGAGGAGTAGCCGGATGACAGAGATAATGGAAAAGGTATTTCACCTGATGAAGCATCAATTTTTGGGCATGTGGTGAACACATATAGATGCTCGTAAGCAATGCTGAAGATAAACACTGAGAAGCATCCCCAAAGACAAAATGATCGTTACAATCCTCGGAGAAAAGGGACTGCCATTATGCTTGGGGAAGTACAAGAAAAGATGAGACTGCTAATGAGGAAGGATGATCCATGACCAGCCCAAAGCAGAAAACACAAAACAAGTCCGGGAAGACAGTGCCATGCAAGAGTACCTCCATGACCAGAAAACTATAGAACACTTCGCCAAACAATGCGAATATCAGTCTTGCCCCGGACACCTCGGTGAGTATTCCACCTTTGGACTACAACATTGTGGATGACATGAACAAAAATTCAGAGAACATTAGTTTGTTCAAGTTAGCTAAGATCTAGAGTCAGCGAGACATCCTACTTCATGCATTGGGATAGACAACAGTGGACAACACAACCTTTATTATCAAGGGAGAAAGCACACCTCCCGAGTCACTTTCTTTTATGCTTAACACACTCTGGATGGAAGAAGAAAACTCAGGTTTCCCTCCATTCCTGTTATCATCTGAAATTTTTAGCTGCAATGTTCATAACTACTTGGTTGATTCTGGTGCAGCAGCTAATGTCATGCTGCTCTCCATTGCGAAAAAGATCAATGGACAATGGAGCGAGACATTCATGCGGATCATCCAACTTGATTGAACATCAATACCAGCCATTAGTGAACTACGAGACATGATCATCTAACTATCTCATGATGGTCAAGTCCACCAATGCATCAACATAGTTGTTGTGGACATACCGGAAGCATACGGTCTACTACTCAGTAGAGACTAGTCCAGAAAGTTGGACAAATATTTTGCTATAGATTGGTCGCACATGTGGCTTCTGTACAAGGGAAAAAGAAACCAAATTTGGGTAGTGTCTGAGAGGTATATGAAACACAATGTCACTCCTCTTAATGGCGAGAATGAACCATTGACCTTCGCAAAACTCATGTTTGGAAACTACCTCCTAGAAACAACATTGGAGTGTTATCTAGCATGGTCGGTTCCAACCCCACCAGACATGCAGTTAGGACTCCTTCCTCACCAAACTGATGGTAATGAAACATGTACATTGCATTGTACCAATAGTAGCAATATTAGTAGCAACAATACTAGCATGTCAAACAGTCTATGTACTGACAAGTTGTGGGCCATGGATTTTGACGAATCAAAGATACATGATGGCTCAAGGACCGGGTGTATCTCAATCACCCAAATAACAGAAAATTCATGATTTCAAGCTGCTTGAAGTTTGAGTGAAAAAACAACATTGATGAGTATGAAGCACTTGTGTTGAGCTTACAAAGCACCATCAACCTTAACGTGCTTGTACTAAAAGTGACACTATACCCTGCAAATAGTGTTGATATTTTCAAGGAAATAACAACTGATGAAGGTAAGCATGAGTAGCCCCTGAAAACTGCAGCTGAGGGTAAGAAAGGCAACCTCACCCCCATGGGTGTGATTTTCCTCAACAAGCTATATGATTTGCAAAACTTTTTTCAAGGGCCAAGAAATAGCAGAACCAATATGTCCACCAATACAAATGAATAGAGCAACCCAGGAACCAATCACGATCCAATGATAGTCAGTCTCGGTACAAACTACACACCACAGTAGTGGCATGTCTTTGACTACTTGATCAAATAGTACCGGGATCTATGTACATGGACATATGATGACCTGAGTACACACTATATGCGAGCAATCCGACACGGGATTCTAGGTAAAGGAGGAGTCAAGCCGTTGTAGTAAAGGCAAGGTAAAACACATATGTCGTTTGAACTCCTTTTACAGAAAAAAAATTGACTAAGATTTTGGATGATTGGATTACTTGCAAAGTTCGTCATCATACTTGGGTTTCTAATTTAAATCCCGCACGTAAGAAATCCGGGGAAATCCGCTTATGCATTGATTTTAGGAATTTGAACCGCTCTCGGAATAAAAGCAACTACCCCATGCCATCATATAAGCCTATGTTGCATGCAATATTTGAAGCACTAGTGTCATCTTCACTTAAAGGTATTTTGGAATACCACTAGGTTCTAGTAGCGGAACTCGATGGACTTACATTTGTCCATGAGAAACATGGCACACACACATGCCATCTGCAATCACTTGAAGGGAGGATTGACAAACTTCCCATCAACAACCAAGATCTCAAGCATTTCTTCGAGTAGGTCGGGTCGCCTTGTGCCATGTACATAGTTTGCTTGCTCCTTGTTTTCTTCATCTTGTTTGTTGTGCTTACTATCTTTGTTTTCACTTTGTTTATTATACTTTCCATTTGTGTTTACGTTTGTTTTGTTTGCTTGATATATTACTATTTTTGTTTCCAAAAATAAGTGCTGCCAACTACCACGTTCTAGCTTTTGAATAGAGTATGTGGTTGAAATATGAAGAGACTTCTGACACTACAACACTTGGCCAACCTTGTGTCTCTCTTCTATGTGCTTGATTATAACCTTCGACCGATGAAGTCTTAACAGAAAATATGAACCATCTACAAGGGAATTTTGGTCCAACCATGAACTTGTGTTCACACTGGGAATCTCATGTCTACACTCGGTCTTATGGCTGAAATATGAAGAGACTTCTGACACTACAACACTTGGCCAACCTTGTGTCTCTCTTCTATGTGCTTGATTATAACCTTTGACCGATGAAGTCTTAATAGAAAATATGAACCATCTACAAGGGAATTTTGGTCCAACCATGAACTTGTGTTCACACTAGGAATCTCATGTCTACACTCGGTCTTATGCTCCGTGGGTTCAAGCTCACCCAACTAGTATAAATGGAGAAGGGGAAAATCTAAATGAGGAAACCTATGTCAGAGGTCTTACATGCTTCTCTGAAGGAACAATATATTTTTCTCTCAATAAGTCGGGATCCCTCTTCCTCCCAAAAATAAATAAGTTCCTATGCACAGTCCTCTTGAAAAATACAAAGGCGAAAGAAGAGAAAGGCTTCCTGCACAAGGAGGTGAAGCATGCAACTCCACCAGTGTACTAACTAGGCTCGCTAGTAGTGGAGCAATGTGTGTGTTCCTACATGAATCTACCAGGGTACTGTCTAGCCCTATTGGTAGTGGAGCAACACCAAAGATGAAAACTTATAGTCTGAAAATCTTCAACTCGTGAGCTAAAGTACCCTTATGAATTCAAAACATTGTGATCAAGTTGAACTTTTGATTGTGTTTGATTGAGTTGGAGAAAGGCGAACCATTTACGTCCATGGGGTAAATGGGGAAGCCAAAGTAACCCACGCAATGATTCAATACTCCCCAAAGGACCAAGGCCTTTTGCTACCAATGAACCAAAATAGAGAAGCTGGAATTCTACCAGTGTGTCACCAAGTGTTGTAGCAGCTAGAACCACCCTCCAAAATTTTGGCCTGCACCCAATTACACCACCTCCCTTGAAAGTTTCACTTGATGACTGCACACACTTGGGTTCACTCCATGAGCTTACATGAGTCTTTACATTCCCCTTTCTTGTTAATTTCACAAAGTCTTACATGTTGATGTCAAAGTCATGTTTACGACCATGTTTTGGTTATGCTCCAAGTCTTCGCTTCATGTGCACTTGTTGTGTTCGCTATGAAAACATCTATTGCACTCACACACGAAGTCACATTCACTGTCGTGCAAGTGTCGTGACGGTCAACCAATGATCAATCATAAGTGTCGTGCGTGTTGCTTGCGATGTCGATCAGTCATGTTGTACATATGTGTATGGATGGTTTGAGTAATCTCATTGTCGAGTCATGCAAGTGTGTGTTGCAAGATCACATATTCATCTTTCACTCGTTCACACACTTAGTCATTTTTCTAAAGTTCTGACGACCAAACTCCCTCTGGCATCCAAAAAATCACCCCGCCATCAACTCGATCGAATGTCATCTAGAACAGTGCAGGAGTACCAAGCAAGTCATTTCAAGTTGCACTGCCTGCAAGCAAATCAATTAGTCTCCTTGCTAGTCAACTAGAGAATTTGACCCGATAGCCACCCATGACTGAATCCACTAAAAAATTGCGCAAAGGCTGCAAGAATTTCACACTCTGTTGACTGAGAAAATTGCGTAGACAAGTTGGACAGACACCTAGTGCTTTTCCATGTCTCTCTCAAAAAATTGTGCAATTCTCCAGCCAACCCTTCCAACAGTCGACCCGCTGTTCATCCAAAAAATTGTGTAGTTTTCATGAACAGGCCATCTATTGCCCAATAGTCCGCTCAACTCAGAAATTGCGTAGAGATGATCAGTAGGCCCGACTCCCAATATCAGTGAAATTTCTCTCGCTAGCAGCTCCCAGCAACAGACTACTAGTTCCCTCGAGGAATTGCATAGTTTTTGCTGCCAAGCTCCTAACAGTTGACTGCCAGTTCCCCTCAAGAATTGCGCAGTTTCTGCTTCCAGCAACCCAGCAGCCAGCTGCGAGTTCCCTCTAGGAATTACATAGTTTTGGCTGTTAGGCTCTCGACTAGTTCCTCCAAAAAATTGCATAATTTATGTCTATCAAGCCTCCCTGCAACCCAACATATTCCTCCAAAAAATTGCAGAGTTTTTGCTACCAAGCCTCGCTCATTCTAGAAACTATGCAGATTTTGCCTACCCAGCCCTCTTGCAAGCCGGACTATTCCCCTAAAAAACTACGTAGTTTTGTCCTCCAGCTGGTAGTTTTTTCCTCCAGCTAGGCTAGACCTCATGGAAAGTCACTCTCGATCCAAATTTCCCATCTCCATCACCAAGTGACTTTTGAGAAAATTTCATCAGCAGTGCCTAGAGCCTCCATCCCACCTTGCAACCTTGTTGCCTCTCCCAGTTACTTACATCTGAGATGTCATGTATCATGGTAGAATAGGAGGTTTTTGGATTTAATGTCATCTTGTCATGAGTGACTATAGGAACAAGTACACAATCAAACAAGGCACGACGACGAATGTGATGAATGAAGGGGAGCACATGCAAAAGGACAAGTTCATTGACAAACGAAAAAATGACACATGCAAATGGATGTGCTCACGAATATATGATCATGCAGAGATGTGTTCACAGATGGACAAATGAGAAAACATGCAAGATGTGCTCATGAACAGACAAATGAATGAACATGCACCTTTCGCAAACGAACGAACCTATCAAGCCTTCCAACATACAAGCAAGGAGTAACGTGCAAAAATAACATCAAGTGAACCAATGACCATTGAAGACTCCACGCACTTTGCCATGCAGAGGTGAAGCTGTGACACACCATGAGGAAATCCATCACCGAGAAGCACTGCAGCTCGACATGCACACCAACATCAACACAAATGTACCAACATTGCCATGTCGAGTCATGTTGTCCACATATCTATTGTGGGCCATACTGTCTATCAATGTAATGTAAAGCGGAAGTCCAAGAGACCCACTTGTTGAGCAAAGAGTCATGTGAAGTTGAATAGTCACTGAAGTCAAACAGTCATGAGGGTAGTCGAACAACCATAAGGGTTAGTTTCACCCTTGGCTATAAATACCCCCTCATTTGTACATGCAAAGGTCTTTTCACCTCAGCTCATCCCACATAGCCAAGAGAGTCTGTAATATTTTATTTGAGGAGTAAGTAGTGGCTCCAACACCCCGTGCATGGGGTTAGTGATGTATGTTGTAACAATGTGTTTTGGAACTTTCACTTAATTCAGAAGCCTGCTAACAGGCCAACACATTTTCACAAATGTATTGTAATTTTTGTAAGATTGATCTTGAACACTTGTAATGCATGTTTCTTTCTTTAACCTGTGTTGAACACTTGAACTAATTTCACTTGTTGTAATGCATAAGTTGTTAATGAAAATGTGTTGTATACACTGTTAACATTGTCTCGCCCATGGTGGCTATCTCCTCGAACATTAAACATACCTTTCACATAAAAACTGTTGTAACAACTATTGCACTCGTGCGGACTCATACGCTGAGTGTTGTATGTGTTATATTCCCTTATGTGTTGTGACTTCCGCATCTGTGTGCACTGCTCCTTTGGAAGCTCTGCATGTCCTGTTGTGTTGTGTGTTCCTAGCAGAGTTGGAGCTTCCCCCCAATCAACTTGGGACTCACTTTAACCCTCTCCCTCTGCAGTGGAAGAATCACTTCTCAAAGACAAGGTAGACCACTCCCTTGTGCTGACAAGTAAGAGTTGAGGCAAATCCTTAAGACAATGGGAACCGGGAAATCATACCGGATGGGACTCCCACACCAAACGGTGTGAGGTCTAGTTGGGACTTCATATTGGGATGATCCCCTGAATGTTGGCAGATCCAACACCGTCAACACTTCCTTATTGAATCCTTTCTCACAGATTATCTTGAGTTAGCCATTGTTAATAATAAATTACATTCACTCAAGGTGATGAATTGGAAAATTAGGAAGCATTCCTGTTAAGTCAAATCAAGAAATCTCATAGCAGACAATGCCATAAGCTCATTATGGTCAACAATCGTCGTGCATGGATCACAGTAGAATGATGTAATCTTCATACAATAATGTTTAGACTCTCAAAGGGTAATTTCCACATCATAGTTTTTATTATGTGTTCAAGTCCTCCATAGTAGGGAGTGAAGTACATAATATAGGAACATTCACTCCAAACTTGTGGGGATGGTTTCATTTATGGATAATTATAATGTGCCCCTCTCAAGGTTGATAGTATGATTTTTTGTGGTGCATTTAAATATCACCTTCCTAACTAGTTTTGTTGGTCAATATTTCGTTCCCTTGACAACATTTTTCTAAGAGCTCCCTCTCATATTCAAATTTGGGCTAGATGATTTGAGGATGCATTGAACTATCTACAAGTTAGAAGGAAGAGTTGACAACAGAAGTGGCCTCTTCTCCTCACATATTAATCCAAAATTGACGAAACTTCTAATGGTTAGTGGATGACAAAAGGTGGATGTAGATTAAGTTAAATGAACTCTATCTTCCTATCCCTCCCCCTAGTGTCGCTCTCTTGTTTCCCATGTGCATTCGACCTCCTATTGATATGTTTCATGCAACTATCCTCTCCATAATTTGAATGATGAAGCATAAGGGGATAAGAACTCAACTCACTCTCTATGATATCAATCCCACTTATTATCAAGCATGTATTTTATAAATTAGAAATATTTTGATGTTCATTTCAGAATCTATAATTATCATCGCTTAATTAGAATAGGGACTTGCATTTTCTTTTTCTTTTCGTTTCATTAAGCGAGTTGTTTTTTATCTGGGTTGATATTGGATCATGTTATGTTCAATATGTACTCATGTAGCGAGCTTTGAATGCATGATTTTATGAAAAGAAATTCTTCACTTCCAATTGAAAAACTAAATATGTTTTATTCATCTCCGCAAGAAAGATAAAAATATGCATATAATTAAAAACTATAACTGTACATGATTATTTCTTTAATTTTAAATAATATTTAGCTCAAGGTTTCCCTATATTGACTCGAGGTGGATGTATTATCGTTGAATTTTATTTATTTTTATTTATCGATGGTCTCTATTGAGTTTAAAGAGAATATGCTTCATCTAAGTGATAGATGGATGGATGTGCCTGATGGGAACTGAAACAATTTTATTTTTTATTTTTCTTCGTCATCTGCTCCTTCTTCTGTATGTGGCCATCTGTCATAAAAGTGAAATATGGATAATTGATACACTTTGGATTATTTTTTAATTTATCTATAAGTGTGTGTGATGTGATTTACAACAAGATAGGTTGATTGTTCATTTCTATACACCATGGTGGTGCACGATGGATCGTCAGTTTCCTGCATGATGGCAGATGGTTTGCTTTAGTGCACTGCACTTGTGTGCACTTGACCTTAGAAGACATGAGGAAGTCATCTCAACAAAATGGATGTTTGACCACCGTGATTGGATGTGGGATATCTATTTGGATTCAGGATAGGTAGGGCCTCACTGTAGAGACAGTCATCTTGAAGGGCATTCTCGTGGAGTGATTGAACCAAAAAAATGCTATCGCCTAAAAAATAAATCATGTTACTCTTTCTCTTTCTCTGTAATCTTCATTGGATGGAGATAGTGAAAGGTTATTTCTGGAGGATTTCTCCATAACTAATGATGCAATGCCAATGATGTGAAGTTGCGGGGAAAACAATGAATCACAATGTAATAAATTTGTTACAATTTTTTTATGCTATTGTAGAGATTCGTAATTCCTAAACTCAAAATACTAAGCCAGATGATGATGCAATGTGTTGTAGATTTAAGATTCGAAGGCGAACATTTATATGTATGGTCGAAGTGCGTATTGATTGTGATTTCTAGAAGAAATGTGAGACGGGAATTGTGCCAATTGTTAAAAAGCGATGTTTGAATTAATAAAAAACAACCACTGGTCAGCTCTACGATAGAGAATCTGAACCAGGAGAGTCTAGCTCTGCAAAATGCTCTACATTGTCGATGTACATCACACATTATATAGTAATCATGGATTTAGGGAAGTTAGAACCATACCCTAGGAAATAGAAACTAATTCCTATCCTGAGGTACTGTGAACCAATTCACTATTCTAAGAGATTCTCCATTATCTCTAACACTCCCCCTTAATGGAGAAGAGGTTCAAAAATATGCCTAACATCTCCCTAAACATTTCAAACTTATTTTTTCCAAAAGGCTTAGTGAAAATGTCTGCAACATTATCACATGTATTACAATATACAAGATGGATTTCTTTTGATTACACTTTCTCCCTAACAAAGTGGAATTGTGTATCAATGTGTTTAGTGTTCTTGTGAAACACCAGATTATTAGCAAGTTTGGTTGAACTCCGATTGTTGCATCTAATTTTTTTTGCATCTTTTTGTTCTTCCTTGACATCTTGGAGATGTCTCCACAACCAAACTGCCTCACATGTTGCTGCGTACATGGCTTGATACTCTGCTTCCACTGAAGACAAGGAAACTGTGTTCTATTTCTTACTTCTCCATGTAATCACCCTAGATCCAATGCTGAATGCATAGCTTGTTATGGATCTATGGTCGTCTACATTTCTAGCCCAGTCGGAATCTGTAAATCCTGTCAATCTAACATTAGAGGAATTAGTATAAATAATACCATAGTTTATAGTACCTTGTAGATACCGTAATACACATTTTGCTGCATTCCAATGACTCTCAAGTGGTTTGGACATGTATTAACATAGCACACTAATTGCATAAGCCATATCTGGTCTAGTAGTGGTCAGGTAGATTAGGCTCCAAACCTGTTGTCTATAAAGTGTTGCATTTGCCTCTTTAGAGCCATCCTTACTCTGAAGTTTGATGTTCTCCTATAATGGTACTGTTGCAGCCTTACACTGATCCATCCTTGATATTTCCAATAGACCTTTGACATACTTACCCTGGGATAGAAAAGTTTGTCCTGAATCTCTCCAGATCTCAAGACCCAAACAATATCTTAATTCACCAAGGTATTTCATTTCGAACACCTGTGACATTTGTTGCTTGATTTCTTTGATTAGAGCAATAACATCACCTGTAATAATTAAATCATCTACATACAAAGAAATCAACACTATGCGCCCCTATTCATCTTTCATGGTATACATATTAGGGTTGGTTTTACTTTTGTTGTAGCCAAGTTGCAGAAAAAATGAATCAATCTTTTCATACCAGGACTTGGGTGCTTGCTTTAGTCCATAAAGAGTTTTCTTTAATCTACAAACTAAATGTTATTTCCCTTTCTGCACAAACCCCTCTGGTTTATCTAAATAAACCCCCTCTTTTAATTCTCCATTTAAAAATGCAGACTTTACATCTAGTTGGTGATTCATCCAATGTTTCTTAGTAGCTAAAGCAATTAATATTTTGATGGTATTTATTTTCGCTACAGGGGCAAAGGTTTCTTCATAGTCAATGCCTTCTTTTTGTGAATACCCCTTTGTTATCAATGTAGCTTTTAATTTATCTATGGTTCCATTTGCATTAATCTTTGGTTTATACAACTATTTACAACCTATGGTTTGTTTCCCTTTAGGAAGTTCAACTAGCTCCCAAGTGTTGTTCCTGATTATAGATTCATATTCCCGTTCCATAGCTGTTTTCCATTCACTACATTCATTTTCTTCCTTATAACTAGAAGGTTCAACAACATTCATCATACTAGTTATAAAAGTATTTTCCTTGTATCTAATAGGCAATTGAGTCTGCCTACCTGATCTTCTGAGCATTGGTGTAACTTCTGACCTATTTTGAGTTTCCTTTGCTGGAGTCGGTTTGACTGCTGCATCTGAATTCTCTTCTTTTGCCTTTGTCTACTGATCCTGGTTGTTTCTTGTTTCTTTGCTTTCTTCCACTAAGAACGAAATATCCCATTCCTCATTGCGCTTATCAAATTCTTCATGATCCTGCTCATGGAATATGACATCTCTACTAACGAAAATCTTGTGAGTAGAGGGATTAAATAATATGTGAGCTTTATATTGTGAACAATAGCCTATAAAGGTAAATCTAATGGCTTTTGAATCTAGTTTTCTTTTGTCTTCCTTTGGAATATGGGCAAATTATTTAGAACCAAACACTCTTAAATGCATTATTGCAGGTTTAAATCCATATAATGCTTCATAAGGAGTTTTAAACTCAAGACTCTTTGTAGGACTCCTATTTTTCAAATAAACTGCAGTATTCAATGCTTCAACCCAAAAACCATTTGAAAGATCCTTACTTTTCAACATGTCCTTAACACATTCCACTAATGTTCTATTCTTTCTGTCTGTTACTCCATTTTGTTAAGGAGTATGGGGTACTGTGAATCGATGTAATATCCCATGGTCTTTACAATACTTGATAAGCTCATCCTTCCTGTATTCTCCCCATTGATTAGAGCGGAGAACTTTTATATGCTTCCTTGTTTACTTTTTAATCATGTTTCTAAACTGCTTAAAGTATTCAAATGTGTGACTTTTCTTACTCAAAAATATACCCAAGAAAACTTTGTGTAGTCATCAATAAACAGTAAAAAATACAGTGCACCTCCTAATGACTTTGTTTGCATGGGTCCACAAAGATCTGTGTGCACTAATTCAAGTATCTCTCTCTATTTCTTCTCTACTCGAACAGGGAATTCCTCTCTATGCATCTTTCCTAATGTACAAGCATCACAATCATTATGCACTTGTTTTAACATAGGAAGATCTCTTACCATTTCCTTTTTCTGAAGTAACAACAAATCATTGTAGTTGATATGACCAAATCTCTGATGCCACAACTCTTTTGTAGTCAAACTTGTTGTTGTCAAAGCTTGAACTGGTTTGGTCTTACATCCAATTTATACAGACCTCCTATTCGAATTCCTATAGCAATACTCTTCATGCCATCTAACAAATATTTAAGATAATAGTTAGATTTAAAAAATTCAACTTTAAGATCTTGATCTGTAATCATGGATACAGAAATCAAGTTCTTTGTTACACTGGGTACATACATGACATTATCAATTTTTCTTACATTACCATTAAGTAAAATGACAGAAAGTTTTCCACACCCTTTGATCTGATGACTTCTATCATCACCTAGGTAGATTTGTGCTCCGTTGTTGATTTCTTTAATATATTCGAACCATTGCTTGTTCCTCGTCATATGTGTTGATGCTCCCGAATCTACATACCAGATGTTTGCATCAAAATTATCATCAAAGTCTGCCATGAACAATCTGAAGTTCTACTCATGATTATCATTTGTGACATGACATGCATGTTGTTTCTGCTTCTAATGTTGTTCATGATATTTCTTCTTCCTGCACTCCTTAGCTACATGACCAAGTTTTCTGTGATAAAAACATTTAATTTCAGAGTTGTTTATATTTGGATGCATACCTTGAGTCCGATTTGGTATTTTCTGTGAATTTCCTCTGTTTTGCTCTTGTGGATTTCCTTTTCCTTTGAAGAAGTTCTTTTTCGCCATCAACGCAAGATCGAGAATCTGGGGCTTGAGAGTCAATCTTCTTTCTTCTTATTGCATTAATATTCCTATTAGTTCTTCAAACTTTGGGATTTTCTCTCTCACATTTATCCCAGTGATAAACATTTGGTAGTCATTGGTCACACCATTCATGGTAATGGTTACTAGATCTGTATCTGCAACTGTTTCACCAATGTCTGCCAACTTTTGTTTAGATCTTTGATCCTCGCTATGAAGGAAGCAACTGTTTCATTTTCCTCCATCTTCAAGGATAAGATCTTGCTCTTCAAGAACAGAAGACGATTTGTATTCCTAATATCATACAAATCATTCAAAATTCCCCAGATTTCTCTTACTGGTTTACATTCTCTGATATGTGGTATGATGCAGCCTTTCATTGACATCTTCAGCAGTGTCCTTGCTTTACCTTTTCCCTTCTCTTAATCTGGGATCGATGCTAATCTCGCTGCTGGCTTCTGCTCATCCCCATTTGCAATTGTCCAAGCACACTGTACTTCTAGCAGAGTCTGCATCTTGAATTTCCAGTTCGCATAATTGGAGCCATTGAGCTCATTATGCTCATTCAAGTATGCTTCAATCACTTGATTATTCATCTTGGCGATTAAAAAAAAATTGACAGGTAAAAAAATATATATGTTAGATCTACCCCAGATCTATGTCAAAGACAAAAATTGCTAATCTTGGTGAGTCCGATTTCTGGTATTTTCAACAGCCTCTAGTAATGACTGATCCTTTTCAGTTTGCGCTCCCTCTCCACGTGGCCTCCGGGCAAGTCTCCACCACATTGTGCACTCTCCATGACAGCCTGTGAGCAACCACGTATAGGGTCGTCACAGCCTTCTCTCGACAGACCTCGGCCTTCACGCAGCCTTCTCTCGACAACCACCACCAAGACGCAACCCTTTCTTTGTTTGCACGGTCGGCGTGATTAGCCAACACAGATTCCCAATGGTTGGCGCAATTATCCAACATGGACTTGCGATGGTCGAATGAGACAAGTCTCACAGTGGGATCGGCATAATTTTTCCCCCAAACCATGCGACGATTTCGCCTGAGGTGCACTAGGAAAATCCTTCACTTAGCGAACAGGTTTCTCAGCCCTGTAGCTTTGATACCATGTTAAAAACCGATGTTTGAATTAATAAAAAAAACCACTAGTCAACTCTACGATAGAGAGTTTGATCCAGGAGAGTCTGGCTCTGTAGAATGCTCTACATTGTCCATGTACATCACACATTATATAGCAATCATGGATTTAGGGAAGTTAGAACCATACCCTAGGAAATAGAAACTAATTCCTATCCTGAGATACCATGAACCAATTCACTATTCTAAGATATTCTCCATTATCTCTAATACCAACGATATTTAAAACGTAAATGACAATGTGAAGCGATCTCGAAACTTTTCCACTTGGCCAAGTGCCATGAGTCACAAAACAAAAAAAATATTTCATAAATGTATGATGTCAAAATCGGTATTGTAATATTAATTTTTTATTATTTTAATTTATTAAATTTAAAAAATTTATCTTACATTATGTTAGGTCGTTGATATTTTGTTGAATCATTCATGGTAGCTTTCAATTTTATTTAAATAGAAGCCTCAGATTTACGATGGATTTCATGCCTACTGAATGACATTTACACGTATCTACTAATTCTAATAAGCAATCTCTACGTAGCATCGGAACCTAATAGTTTTGAATTTGAGGGCATTTTAAAAAGGATTCTAAGCCAAGATTTTCAAAACAATGTGATGTGGGGTATGACTTGGTTGTCAACAAACTCCTAGCGCCTTAACATTGACAATTTACCTCATAAACAAACGGTAGTTACACATGGATGCCATTAGCGACATGAAAGATTTGTTTTTCATTAATGAAAATGACTTGTCCCTTTCCAATAAAAAAATTATCTTCTGCCACGTTGATTCCCCTCATGAACTTTCTGCTTATTCCACCAAGCAATCATGTGTTGTATTTGATGCAATTATTACAGCTACCTTCTACATAATGCCACACTAACATACTCTCATTATCCATATCGCATACCTAATATGGCTATCTATTAGTGGTCATATTAATTTGACTTTTGACTTTCTATTAATTTCGGTAAATATTTCGTTCTGCAAGCTTCACAGGATTCAAAGTGAAACCCGAATAATTGCTTTCGTGGATATTAGGTAAACGAATGAGATTCATGTGGTATATACTTTTCCCAGCTTTTCATAATAGGATTGTTATTTGAGTTCACCGTGGACAATTCTTTTCAATTATTAGTCTTTATATGGTTGGCTATATAGTTATGATTTTGACAATATTAATAACAATGTTTCACGAACATTTCTTCAAAATTTATGTCCTTCTTGTTGTTTGCATAAATACACACATTGATAAATTCTAAACCAGTCATAAATCATAATTTTCTACCGTAGATGCTTCTCTTACATGTTGAGAGAATTTAAGAGCCTATGCTTTGGCAACATTGTGAAATATGAAAGAAGCTAATCTTGTACCTCATAATTTTTTTCCTTCATTTTTTTTTTTTCATTATTAATATCTAAATACATTATATTTTTTATTGAGATATGATACTGATTTATCATTTCCATTTTACTATTTTTAATATCAAGTTTTAAATTATGGAATTGGTGTTTTCAAAAGTTTTTTTTAATATATATCACATTGTTTTATAATTTATATCGAACTACAATAATCATGTTTAATTAATTAAATGTGGTTTAACTACATTGAAAGTTATTTGTAACTAGAAACAAGCTATAATAAGATATAATAATAAAAATAATATTATAAAAAATTACTATAATACAAAAAAAACTATTACATCCTACATATGACTTGAAGTATGTGAACCCAACCTATGAAATATAATTACTTACACTGTATTTTATTTTACATTAGAAGTTACAATATTTAAACAAGTTCATGATGCATTAGTGACTTCACCACATAGCCTTCTCTTTGATAGAGTTTAAGGAAAGATATGTGTATAAATAATATTTGATTATACTTTATATCAGATAAAATGAAGATGTTTAGGATTATTTTAATTTTTTTTTCGTATAATGAAATTAATGTATTTATATTCTTTAATTTTTAAAAATAAAGATATTAATATTTTAAAATAAAAATAAATATATATTTATTAAAAGTTAACCATGGTCAATCTTGGTTAAATATCGTTGAATGTCATATATTAATAAAGATTGTCTCTATATGAAAATAAATCATGGTCAACCATGGTCCAACGTTGTATTGTGACAAAGATTGTGTCGATATGTAAATCTACTATGGTCTCGAATGTCCCATTGAGTCAAAAATTGTTTCCATATGAAAATCATGGACAATCATGGTTAACCATGGTCAACCACGATTGATTATGGTCAACCGTGTTTTATACAATAAAAAATGGTCAACCGTGTTTATTTTAGCATTTATAATATCGATCCCTTGGGTTTATAGTATCAATCATGGTTAATCATGGTCAATCATAGCGAGCTATGGTTAACCATGGTCGAATGTTGCATTGTGACAAAAATTGTCTCCATATGAAAATCATGGACAATCATGGTCAACCATCGTTGAACATTGTATTACAACAAAGATTCTCTCGATATGAAAATGAACCATGGTAAACCATGGTCCAACGTCGCATTGTGACAAAGATTGTCTCGATATGAAAATCAACTATGGCCAACCATGGTCTAATGTCGCATTATGACAAAGATCGTATCGATATGAAAATCAACCATCATCTAATGTCACATTGTGACAAAGATTGTTTTGATACGTAAATCATTGATGGCCAACCGTGGTCTAATGTCGCACTGTCATAAGAATTATCTCAATATGAAAATCAACCATGGTCAACCATGTGTTTATAATATTTATCTTATGGTTTATATACCTTAGGTTTATAATATTTGTCCCTTGGGTTCAATATTATCCCCTTGGGTTCATAATCCCTTTAGGTTTGAGTATTAATCCCTTGTGTTTAGTATTCCCTTGGGTTTATAATATTAATCCATTGGGTTTGTTATTCCTTTATGTTTATAATATAAATCATGGTCAACGAAGGTCAATCATAGCTAGTCATGGTCAACCATGGTCAAATGTCGCATTATGACAAAAATTGTCTCGATATGAAAATCATGAACAATCATGGTCAACTATGGTCATCCATGGTTGATCATGGTCAACCATGTTTTATAGAATGAAACATGGCGAACCATGGTTAATTTTTGTCAACCATGGGTGAATGTCACATTGTGACAAAGTAGTCTCGATGTGAAAATAAATCATGGTCAACCATGGTCCAACGTATCATTGTGACAAAGATTCCTTCGATATGTAAATCAACCATGGTCTCGAATGACACATTGTGTAAAAAATTGTCTCCATATGAAAATCGGCCATGTGTTTATAATATTTATCTTAGGGTTTATATGCCTTGGGTTTTTAATATTTGTCCCTTGGGTTTAATATTATTCCTTTTGATTCATAATCCCTTTGGGTTTTAGTATTAATCCCCTGGGTTTATAATATCAATCATGGTTAATCATGGTCAATCATAGCCAACCATTATCAACCATGGTCAACCATGGACGAATGTCGTATTGTGATAGAAATTATCTCCATATGAAAATCATGGAAAATCATGGACAATCATGGTCAACCATGGCTGAACGTCGCATTGTGACAAATATAGTCTCGATACTAAAATCAACCATGGTCCGACATTGCATTGTGATAAAGATTATCTCGATATGTAAATCAACCATGGTGAATCACGGTAAACCATGGTTCAATGTCACATTATCATAAGATTTATCTCAATATGAAAATAAACCATGTTCAAGCATGTTTGTTTTAGTGTTTATAATATTTATCTTAGGGTTTATATACCTTCGGTTTATAATATTTATCCCTTGGGATTAATATTTTTACCTTGGGGTTTTAGTATTAATCCCTCGGGTTTATTATTCCCTTTCGTTTATAGTATTAATCATGGTAAACCATTGTCAACCATAGCCAACCATGGTCAACAGTGTTTGAATGCCCCATTGTGACAAAGATTGACTCGATATTAAAATCAATCACGGTCAACCATGGTTGACCATGGTCAACCATGGTCTAATGTCATGTTGTGACAAAGATTATCTCGATATGAAAACCAATCATGGTCAATATGGAAATTAACCATGCTCAACCTTGTTTATTTTAGTGTTTATAATATTTATCTTAGGGTTTATATACCGTGGGTCTATAATTTTTATCCCTTTGGTTTATAATATCAATCTTTAGGATTTAATTTTATTCCCTTAGGTTTATAGTCCTTTGGGTTTTTAGTATTGATCCCTAGGGTTTATAATATAAATCATGGTCAACTATGGTCACCCATGGTCACCCATGGTTTTCATTGTTTTATAAATTTAATCATGGTTAACCATGGTCCAATGTCGCATTGGGACAAATGTTGTCTTAAGATGAGAATAAACCATGGTCAATCATGGTCCATTGTCGCATTGTGGCAAAGATTCTCTCGATTTGAAATCAGTTATGGTCAACCATGGTCCAAGGGTTTATAATATTTATATTATAATCCTAGCATATTTATATTATAAGCCCATGGGGTTAAAAATAAATGTAAGGTGTTAATACTAAAACCCCAAGGGATTATAACCCAAGAGAACAATATTAGCCCAAGGGATAATAAACTCAATGCATTAATACTATTAAACCTATGGTTTATATTCCTTGAGTTTTTAGTATTTATCCCTTGGGTTTATTATTCGCTTGGGTTTATAATTTCAATCCCTTGGGCATATTAATCTAAGGGTTCATATTCCTAGGGTATAATACTATTCATAAGTCTATAATATGAATCCCTTAGGTTTAATATAAATCATGGTCAACCAAGGGTTTATATACATTGGATTTATAATATTAGTCTCTTGGGTTTAATAATATTAGTCCCTTCGGTTTATAATATCTTTGGGTTTTAGTATTAACCCGTTCAGTTTATTATCACCTTGGGTTTATAATATCAATCCATTGGGTCTATGAATCTAAGGGTTCATATTCCTATGGTATAATACAGAAACCCCAATGGAATAATATTAGTTGAAGGGATAATAAACCTATGTGATTATAACTGAAAACCAAAGGAATTATAAACCCAAGAACAATATTAAACCCTAGGGATTAATATTATAAACCCAAGGTATAAAAACCCTTACATAAATATTATAAACCCTAAAATAAAGATGGTTCACCATGGTTAAAAAATGGTTGATTTTCATTTTGAGACAATCGTTGTTACAATGCGACATTGGACCATGGTTGAGAATGACCAACCATCTTTATTCGAGGGTGTTTAATATCTTAGGGGTAATATACCTTAGGTTTATAATATTAATTATGTGGGTTTGATTTTATTCCTTTGGGTTTATAATCCATTGGGTTTAATACTAAAATCCCAAAAGTATAATATTTCGAGGGTATAATATTATTTATAGGGTTTGTAATTAATATTAATCCCTAGGGTTTAATATTATTCCATATGGTTTATAATTCCTTGGATTTTTAGTACTAAACCTAAGGGACTATAAACCCAAAAGAATTAATATTATAAATGCACGGTATATAAACCATAAGATAAATATCATAAACCCTAGCATAAAGATGGTTAACTGTGGTCCAACATGGCATTGTGACAATGTTGTCTCAAAATGAAAATCAACCATTCTTAACCATGGTCAACCACATTTATTTTAGGGTTTATAATAATGTTTTTATTGTTTATATACCTTGTAGTGTTTATAATATTGATCCCTAGGGTTTAATAATATTTCCTTGAGTTTTTTCTATTAATCCATTGGGTTTATTATCTCTTAGGTTAATATTACTGCCTTTGGTTCATAATCCCTTGGGGTTTTAGTATTAAACCCTATGAATATAAACCCTTCCATTAGTAAATTGAAGGGAAAAGAATGATATCATAAACCCAAGGGGCTAATATTATAAATCCAAGGTATATAAACCCTTGGTTGACCATGATTTATAATAATAATAATAATATCATTTTTAAGGTCACAGCCAAGCAAGACACCAAATTAGTGTATGAGACCCCCTTGTTTGTGGGACAAGGGACGCACCTCTACGCAGCAATCTGACTGGTAAGTCTACGAAGGCATACATACTCTACCCCCCTCTGGTTTTGAACCTGTGACCTCTTAAGAGGAAACACATGCTCTTAACCATTAGGCCCACTCATGCTCCTATATTGAACCTAAGGATTAATATTATAAACCTATGAATAATATCACACTCTAGGAATATGAACACTTAAATTAATATACCCAATAAATTGATATTATAAATCCAAGGGAATAAAAAACCTAAAACAAAAATTATTACTAAAAAATGATATTAACCATCTATCTATTCAACACCTTAACTTTTTATGAGAAAAAAAATTACACTATTAGAAACCCTATATGTTTAGTCCTTAAATTTTTTCGAGTACGATGATTGAACCAGAAAGCTTGAGTTGAGATACCATTTCTTATTAAGATTTTTCCTCCCTTCACGTATGAAGATTTTATAATTCATGGAAATTTGATTTAAATTATTATTTTAATTCAAATAAAATAAAAAATAATTGAATAATAAAATTAAGATTTTTTAAAGGTTAAGTTTTACCGATGGATCGAACATAATCTAATTAAAAAGCAGAATAAAATAAATAACCTAGATATCATACAAAACAGACCTAAAATTCTGACGTGAATATAATGAATAATTAAAGGAGAAGCAAGTAAGAAGGAATACAGGTTTGAACTTAAAGAATACATTCATTTTATTTTTAATTTTGAAGTTGTGGTAGAATTTTGAAACAATTAAATAAATTTGGGTAATAGTATTACGTATTTTCAGGAATCTGGTCCAAAATCTTATACTCACGTGTTTTGTCTTCAAAATCTGACCTCCCTTTCAACATAATCTCTTACTTCAATCTTTGATCAATCAATTTTTTTATTAAAATATATGCACTTAAATATCTTAAACTAATCTATCCCTCCACTCAAAAAGCTTATAAAGCTAGTTAGCATTTTGATTGCACAAAAGCAAGTGATTTTTGTCACGTAAACTGCGAGACATCTACCCCTTCCCGTTCCAAGTGGCACATTAACTAAAATAAAGTAAAACAACGCAATGAGTTCTTTCATTTGTGATAAAGTAAAAACATATCACATAAATATAGATTTTGAGATTTATTAGAAATATTTATATTTTCTTTTTATTTTTAAAGAATAGGGTGAATTATAATAATTTTATGCTTATTTTTATTTACTAGAATTTATTAGCAATAGAATTTCAAGAATTTATGTTGTTTAAAATATATTTTTGAATACATAAATAGATTCAGCATCTTGGAAAAATTTTGGAGTACTCATTAAACAATTTTAATTCAAGATTTTAAAAATTTATGTCAGATTTTTTTTTAACAAGAACTGTTAATGTATTTATTGCCAAAAGTGGAGTAAACTCCTATTACAATCGACAATAGCTTTTAAAAGACTGAGCAAAGAGAATGCGCTGATGTTAGTCCCTTCCCCTAAGCTTTAATTCAAAAGTTCTGTGAGTTCTTTGGCTAATCTTGCTTTCTGTCTTACATTTTGTCTCTGGGAGAGCAAATTTTGCGACCTCTTTCTTATGTTTTTCTTTTTGGTGATCCTTTAGTTTGTCGTTCCTTCTGCTGTTGTTTGATTTGCTTGTTGTTCATTTGGCTTGTTGTCTTTTCGGTTGATGTCCCTTCGGCCTGTTGCTCCTTCGAACTATTGTTCCTTCGGCCTGATGTTCCTTCGGATGTTGTTCCTTCGAACTACTGATCCTTCGGCCTACTGTTCCTTTGGCCCGTTGTTCCTTAGGGCATTGTTCCTTCTGTTGCTGTGCCTTCGGCCTGTTGTTACTTCGGGCGCTGTTCTTTCGGCCTGCTGTCCCTTCGGGTGTTGTTCCTTCAGTTTGTTGTTCCTTCGGCTTGCTATTCCTTCGGTCTACTATTCCTTCGGACTACTGTTCCTTCAGCCTACTATTCCTTCGGTCTCTTGTTCCTTAGGGTGTTGTTCCTTCTGTTGCTGTGCCTTCGACCTGCTATTGCTTCAGGTGCTATTCCTTCGGCCTGCTGTTCCTTCGAGTGTTGTTCCTTTGGTCTGTTGTGCCTTCGACTTGTTGTTTCTTCGGGATGTTGTTCGCTCGTGCCGTTCCTTCTATCATTGTTCCTTCAGCCTGTTATTTCTTTGGGTGTTGTTCGTTCTGTTGTTGTTCCTTCTGGTCGCTCTACCTTTTGATGTTGTTCCTTCTGCTACAATTCCTTCTGTTTGTTGTTCATTCTGCAGCCAGTGAGCGCAGATCTGTCAGCTGTAGGATGGTTAAGGCAAGGGATGAGTCGAGCAAGGTCCTCCATTAAGGCTAAGATTTCCTTGGGATAATAAACAACCTTTGTTTGCCAGTGAATCTACTTGCTTATTTAATTCCCGCGGAATGTGGTATGAGTTGACTGTGTCAAATTCTTTCAGTAAATTTCAAATTTGCTGCAAAGTTATGGTTGACCACGGTTGATTTTCATATTGAGAAAATCTTTGTCATAATGTGACACTGGATTATGATTGACCATGGTTGATGATGGTTGACGATGGTTGACCATGATTATTTTTCCAGATGAAGAGGCTAACCAAGTAGAGCTTTCTCTACTCTCTTTCTGGTTGGCCTCAGCAGCAGGAGGCTGCCAAGGGAGGGTTCTGCAGAAGCAGCAGCGGCTAGGTCAAGGTTGAGGGCGCTCTAAAGCCCTCTTTGTTTGAACTTTGTTGAAGTATAAGTTAATTTAATTAAATATTAATAATAAGTAATGCATAAAAATTTATTTATTCATTTATATTAAAACATAATAAAAATGATAATTAACCAAGGTTAAACATGGTTGATTTTCATATTGAGACAATCTTTGTCACAATGTGACACTGGATTATGATTGACCATGGTTGATGATGGTTAACAATGGCTAACCATGGTTTATTTTCATATTGAGACAATCTTTTTCGAATGAGCCATTGGAACATGGTTGACCATGATTATTAACCAAAGAGATTTATATTAAACCCTATGATTAACATTATAAACCCTATGAATAACATTATAGTATAGGAATATGAACCCATAGATTAATAAACCCAAAGATATTGATATTATAATCCAAAGGGATAGATACTTTAAACCTAAGGGAATAATATTAGGCCCAAGGGATTAATATTATAAACCCAAGATATATAAACTCTAAGATAAATATTATTAACCCTAAAATAAACATGGTTGATCATCCATGATTGATATTGTAAACCCTATAAACCCTAATATTAATACATTAAATACTAGTTTTGTAAAGTCACAATGTGATGTAGCATCAATTGCATTATATTGTAACATTGTGGTAATTATTGTCAAATTGATTGTCACATTGCTACAATGTTGACCATGGTTGACCATACATTGTTGATATTGTAAATCCTATAAACCCTAAGATTGATATTATAAACATTAACATTATAAACCCTTAGATTATAAACCCTAATATTAATATATTACATGCTAATTTTGTAATGCTAGAATGTGATGCAGCATAAGTTGCATTGTAATGTAACATTGTGATAGTTATTGTACATTGTGATAATTATTGTCAAATTGATTGTCACATTGCTACAATGTTGACCATGGTTGACCATTCTTGAACATTATTGATTTTCATATTGAGAACATCCCATGATATACCCTAAGATAAATATTATAGACCAAGGTATATAATGTTGCGTTGTGTTAGGTTGGGCGAACCTACCTATGGTTTTCGGTCCATGGTATTGGATGCTGCGACATGTATAAATATGTATTGTAACATTGAACGGAACATAATGAAAAATAAAGCTGGTAGTCCCGGTTTTGGGATCCAGTGGGAAAAAATTTGTGTATATGTGTTTTTATGTGTTATGCTCTCACATTGTTTATTTTCTATGTTTTAGAATTCGTATGCAGGTAATTTCTGTACGGGGTTAAAACCTACATATAAGAACTATAATAAATATTATATTTTGTTAAATAGATATGGTTGACCATGGTTTATTTTCATACTGAGAGAATCTTTTTCACAATGTGACTTTTGACCATGCTTGACCATGACTAATTTTCATATTGAGATAATCTTCATCACAATGTGGCATTTGACCATGGTTGACCACGCTCAACCATGGTTGATTTTAATATTAAGACAATCTTTGTCACAATGTGACATTTGACCATGGTTGACCATGATTGACCATGGTTGACAATGGTTGACAATAGTTTAACATGGTTGATTTTCATATTCGAACAATATTTGTCACAATCTCATGTTGGACCATGGTTGACCATGTTTGACCATGTTTTTGAACCCAAGGGATTTATATTAAACCTTACATCTAATATTATAAACCCTATGAATAATATTTAACCTAATGTTGTAGCGACTACAACCACCCTTCAAAATTTTGGCCTGCACCCAATCTCAGAGCATCCCTTGAGCGGTTCACTTGATGACTACACACACTCAGGTTCACTCCATGAGCTCATGTGAGTCTTTGCACCCACCTTTCTTGTTCATTTCACTCAAGTTTTTACATTTTGACATCAAATTCATGCTTGCGACCATGTTCTGGTCATGCTCAAGGTTTTCACTTTGGGTATACATTTTGTACTCGCTATGAAAACATTTGTCGCACTATTGTTACGTAAGCGTCATCACGGTTGACCAATAATCAATCACAAGTATCGTTCTTATCACTTACATCGTCGATCAGTCATGTTGAACATGTGTGTTTGGATGGTTTGAGTCGTGTCGTCGTCGAGTCATGTAAGTGCGTGTTTTCATGATCACATATGCATATTTCACTCGTTCACACACTTGGTCATTTTGCTGAAGTTCTAATGACCAGACTCCCCTCTGATAGTTGGACCATCACCCCGCCATTGAATCGATCAACTGTCACCCAGAATGGCATAGAAGCACCAAGAAAGTCATCTCAAGTTGCGTTGTCCGCAAGAAAATCAATCAACATTCATGCTGGTCAACCAAAGATTTTGACCTAGCATCCACCCCAAGACTATCTCCCCTCAAAAAATGCATAGAGGCTGTAGACCTTGCCCGCTCCACTGATTGGGAAAAGTACGCAAATAGGTCAGACATACACCCAGTGCTCATCCCTGTCTGCCTCAGAAAATTGCACAACTTTTCCAACTGGGCCTCCTGACAGTTGACCGACTGCTCAGCAAGAAAATTGCATAGTTTTCATAAGAAAGACCTATGCTTCCTAGCAGTCCACTCAGCTCAGAAACTATGTAGAGGTGGTCAACAAAACAACCTCTCAGCATCAACATAGTTTTTCCTACTAGCAGCTCCCGACAGCTGACTGCTAGTTCCCTCCAGGAATTGCATAGTTTTTGCTGCCAAACGCGAGCCGCTCACTGCCAGTTCCCCTCAGCAATTGCGTAGTTTTTGCTGCTAGTGACCTAGCAGTTGAGTGCCAGTTCCCTCCAGGAATTGAACAGTTTTTACTGCCAGTGTCCGGGTAGCCAGCTACCAGTTCCCTCTAGGAATTGCGTAGTTTTGGCTGCCAAGATCCCACTCCTCACTCATTCTGGAAATTGCATAGATTTGGCCTGCCCAACCTTTCTACATCCCGGATTGTTCCTCTCAAAAACTACACAGTTTTTTCCTCCAGCTAAGCTAGAGCCCGCAGATAGCCATTGCAATCTGGATTTCCCATCTTCATCACCCAGTGACTCTTGCGCAATTTTCATCAGTAGTGCCTGAAGCCTCCATCTCGCCTTGTAACCTTATTACCTCTCTTGGTCACCTACATCCGAAATGATCATGTATCATGGTAGACTAGGAGGTTTTTGGGTATGATGTCATCTCTTCATGAGTGACTGTAGGTCTAAGTACACAAACAAACATGGTGTGATGATGAACCAGATGAACGAAGGGAGCACATGCAGA
The DNA here is from genome assembly GCA_000404065.3 of Pinus taeda. Taxonomy (NCBI): domain Eukaryota; kingdom Viridiplantae; phylum Streptophyta; class Pinopsida; order Pinales; family Pinaceae; genus Pinus; species Pinus taeda. The sequence continues at coordinate 103,307 of APFE030662673.1, forward strand.
AGGACAAGCTCACCAATAGATGAATAGATGATGCATGCAAAGAGAAATACTCGCAAAAGGATGATCATGAAAAGAAGTTTTCGTGGATGGACAGATGAGAAAACATGCAAGATGTGCTCACGAATGGACGGATGGACGAACATGCACCTTTCGCGAAGGGAAAAACCTGTAAAGCTTACCAATATACAAGCAAGGAGAAACGTGAAAAAGCAACATCAAGCGAACCAACAACCATCAAAGACTATGTGCACTTTTCCATGCGGAGGTGAAGCTGTGACACACCATGAGAACATCCATCACCTAGCATCAATGCAGCTTGACATGTGCACCACTAGCAGCACGAATCTACCAGCACTGTCATGTCGATTCATGTCATGATTAATGTCATCCACATATCTACTATGGGGCTTATTGTCAATCAATGTATTGTAACGTGGAAGTCCAAGAGAGCCACTTGTAGAAAGAGTCATGTAAAGTTGAAAGGTCATGGAAGTAAAAAATTCATTGAAGTCAAAAAGTCATGAGGGTAGTCGAACAACCACAAGGGTCAGTTTCACCCTTGGCTATAAATACCCCCTCATTTCTACATGCAAAGGACTTTTCACCTCAGCTCCTCCCACATAGCCTTGAGAGTCTGTAATATTTTATTTGAGGAGTAAGTAGTGGCTCTAATGCCCCACCCACGGGGCTAGTGATGTATGGTGTAACGATGTGTCTTGGAAATTTCACTTAATTTAGAAGCTTGCTAACAAGCCAACACATTTTCACACATCTCTTGAAACTATTGTAAGACTAATATTGAACACTTGCAATGAATGTTTCTTTAACCTATGTTTAACACTTGAATTCATTCACTTGTTGTAATACATAATCTGTTAATGAAAATGTGTTGTGTATGTTGTTAACACTATTTTTCTTGTGGCAGCTACCTCCCTGCACATCAGGCATACCTTTCACATAAAACTTGCTATAACAATTGTTGCACTCATGCGAACTCATCCACTGAGTGTTGTACGTGTTATCCTTCCTTGTGTGTTGTGACTGCTGCATCCGTGTGGATTGTTCTTCTAGAAGCTGTGCATGTCCTATTGTCTTGTATGTTCCTAACCAAGTTGGGGCTTCCTCCCAAACAACTTGGGACTCACTCTCACCCTCTCCCTCTCTCTCCTGTGCTAACAAGCAAGAGTTGAGGCAAATATTTAAGATAATGGAAACCGGACCATCCTACCAGATGGGACTCCTGCACCAAACAGTGTGATGTCTAGTTGGGAGTTCATACTAGGGTGATCCCCTAAATGTTGGTGGGTCCAACACCGTCAATATTTCTAGCACTAGAAGGAGGGAAACCAGTTGTATATGGCTGAACATCCTCTCACACTCACTCACGAACCATATGGTCAAGGCAGTAACTTTCACTCCCTCTCACTTACACGTGACTCCATAGTTGGTTACTTCTAACCTCCGAGAACTAAACATGAAATTCCATATCATCAACTTCACTCCATCAGTCCCATCATCCTCCATTTCGTGAAAGCAGCCAGATTGATCCCATGCATACAACATCTTCCATACGCATCAAGGAAGCCAAAATATACTCCCACAAAGGTTGTTGTATCATCAGTGGAATAAGAAGTTATTTCCACACTTGAAGGTCTGGCAGAAGCTATTGAAGATGGAGAGGAAACTTTGATCTTCCGACAAGGTTAATGAGACACCCTTGTCGTATTGGGATCAAAATATGGTACATGAGGTAGAGGGGAAGGTAGTGGAGGAGGTGGAAGTGGAGATGAACCAAAAGTCTTAAAGCTGGAACCATCCGATTTTGAAGGAGAGGAGGAGGAAGAAGAAGAAGAAGAGATGCTTACCAAAATCTGGAATGGATGACTCAAGGACCATTGGCTCTCCTGAGTGTCTTGCACAAGATGCCGAAGCGACTGGAGAGAATGAACATCAAGTTTAACCCTGACAGCATGACGAAGGCAGAAGATCACTTGGACAACTTCTACTTGTAGCTATAGATGCTTGAGGTACGGTATGACATCGTAGCATGTAGATTGTTTCCATGTACCTTGGATGGTCGCGCAGCGGCATGGTATCATAGCCTTTCACCGAACTCTATACAGAACTAGGTGCATTCAAATGCATGTTCCTTGAAAATTTTGCTAATGACAAGACCCTAGCCATGCTACTCAAGTAATTGGGAAGACTGAAGATGGAGGGAAAATAATAGGTAAAAGATTTAAATCAAAGGTTTACATGCACATTGAAAAAATTTGCAGTAGACACCAAACCTCATGACTCCATCACTGTCGATTACTATACATCTGCACTGCCAACAAGAATTGTGTAGTTCATCAAGTGTGCCATGAAACTAACTCTAATAGAAAACTGCGAAGAGGCTATTGCTGTTGAGAAATACCTGCGCACGATTGGAGTCATCAAGGATGATGAACTAGCAAAGGACTCAAAAGACATGAGCAGAAAGTTCCAAGAAATGGCGAGCAAGGGTAGAGACAAGGAAGCAAAAGACATTGAAACCCTCACTCACCTCGTCAAGAACATGTCAATAGAAGTGTCCTAGATCAAATAATGGAAAAGAGACACATCTGCAAGCAGCCGTACTCCTAGATAGAGATAGGGAAGTAGCTCATCAGGCAGCAACAGGTACCCTCCAAAAACTGCGTAGATCTCTGTGTTCCAAGTGAAATAGTGTGTAGATCCTAGGTTCTTTTCATTCCACAAAGAACATCACCCCAAAAACTCTTGTTCAGACTTGAATAAAGTTACGAAATTTGTATGCAATCATACTTTCGATGCGGAAAATAGTATGTAGGAGCAACTAGAAGCCACTGATAATGACGAAGAGGGTGCACCTGATGAAGCATCAAGTTTTGGGCATGTGGTGAACACATATCAACGCTCACAAGCAATGTTGAAGATGAACACCGAGAAATAGCCCCAAAAGAAAAATGATCGTTAGAATCTCAGGAGTAAAGGGGCTCCCCCTACACTTGAGGAAGCATAAGAAAAGATGAGATTGTTGATGAGGAAGGCTAATCCACCAGCCGCCCCAAAGAAGAAAACATAAAACAAGTCCAAGAATACAACGATAGACAAGAGTACATCCATGGGAAACAAGCTGCAGAACACTCCGTTGGACAACATGAACATTCATTCTATCCTAGACACCTCAGTGAGTATACCAGCTCTGGACTACAACATTATATATGACATGAAGAAAACTTGAGCGAACATCATTTTGTTTGAGTTAGCTACGATCCAAAGTCAACGAGGCATCTTGCTACGCACATTGGGATAGACAACAATGGACAACGCAACCTCTACCAGGAAGGGAGCAAGAAAACCTCCCGGATCACTTTCTACTACGATCAACACACTCTGGATGGAAGAAGTAAACTCAGGTTTCCCTCCATTCCTGCTATCATTTGAAATTTTTAACTGCAATGTTCATGACTGCTTGGTTGATTCTAGTGTGGCATCCAATGTCATGTCACTCTCCATTGCGAAAAGGATCAATGCACAATGGAGCAAGAAATTCGTGCGAATCACCCAACTTGATCGAACATCGGTACTAGCCATTGGTGAATTGCGAGATGTGATCATCTAAGTATCTCATGATGGTCGAGTCTACCAATGCATCAACATAGTTGTTGTGGACATACCGGAAGCATATGGTCTACTACTCAGTAGAGACTGGTCTAGCAAGTTGGACGGATATTTTTCTATACACTGGTCCCACATGTGACTTCCATACAAGGGAAAATGCAATCAAATATGGGTATTGTCCGAGAGGTATATGAAGCACAATGTCACTCCCCTTAACAGCAAGAATGAACCATTGGCCTTCACAGAAATCATTTTCGGCAACTGCCTCCTTGAAACAACATTGGGGTGTTATCCTGCACAGCCAGCTCCAACCCCACCAGACACGTAGTTGGGACTCCTGCCATGCCCACCTGATGGTAATGAAACATGTACAGTGCATTGTACCAATAGTAACAGTAGCAGTAGCAACAGTAGTAGCAGTAGTACTAGCACATCAATCGTTCCGTGTACAGACAAGTTGTGGGCCATATACTTTGACGGATCAAAGACACAAGACATATCAACAGTTGGGTGTGTCTTGATCGACCCTCACAATAGGAAACATTTGGTTTCAATTCGCTTGGAGTTTGAGTGCACGAACAATGTTGCTGAGTATGAAGCATTCATGTTAGGCTTGTAGAAAGCCATCAACCTTGACATGGTTTCACTCAAAGTGGTATGTGATTCAAAGATAGTGGTATGGTAGGTACGTAACACCATTCACTATTTGTCACCGCATCTCAAAAGTTACTAGCAAGAGGTATGGCAGCTAATCTCTAACTTCCAAGGATTTAACATCATTGTTGTACCACGTACGCATAATGTAACTTCCAATGCTCTGGAAAACACATCTTCAAGAATGTCACTGATTAGGGATAATTTACTATTGAAATTTTGTACAAGCCATCTATCCCAAACAACATATCTAATTTATGTGTGTTTAATGATGATCAATAGATACTGCATTTCATGGCCAATGCTGATGTCTTCCAAGATGCAACAATAGATGATGACGAGCACGAGCGCTATCTGCAGGCAGAAGCTGGTAACAGGAAAGGCCACCTTATCACAAAAGGTGTGGCAACACTGGAAAAGCTTTATGACCTGCAAGAATGTTTTGAGGGACCAAGGAACAACAAGACCCAAATTTCCACCATGATGCATGAACTGACCAACGTGGGAATAGAACAAGATCTGAAGTTCGTCAATCTTCGTACATGTTGCACATAGCAAGAGAGGCAAGCCTTTGTCTGCTTGTTCAAATAGTACCAAGATGTGTTTGCGTGGATGTATGATGATATAAAAACTTATGACACATGTATCATCCAACACATAATCCTGATCAAAGAAGGGTTCAAGCCATATCAGCAGAATCTAAGAAAAGTACACTTGTCACTTGAATCCCTCATACAGAAAGAGATCACCAAGCTATTGGATGCATGGATCATATACAAAGCTTTTCATTCCACATGGGTTTCAAATATTCTTCCTGTGTGTAAGAAGTATGGGGAAATCCACTTGTGTGTTGATTTCTGGAACCTAAACCACACATCAGACAAAGAAAAGTACCTCGTGCCATCTATGGACCACATTCTGCAAACAATATCTGGGGCACAGATGTTTTCTCTTCTTGATCATTTCTTAGGATACAATAAGGTTCTGGTAGTAGAACTTGATAGACTTAAGACTAATTTCCATACCAAGTGGGGTACGTTCACCTACAGACCAATGTTGTTTGGGCTTGTAAATGTAGGCACAACCTTTCAGCATGCCATGGACATTATTTTTTGCGTACTCATAGGACAAAGCATAGTGGTATACCTCGATGATGTGATTGTGTTCTCAAGAAGAAGATAGGACCACATATCCCATCAGATGAAAATCTTTGAGCGATGTCGGAGATACAAGATTTCCTTGAATCTTAAAAAGAGCATACTCGTAGTGTCAGAGGGGAACCTCCTCAGACACATTGTTCCAAAAAACGAGATCAAGGTGGATCCGAACAGGGTGTAGACTATTACAAAATTCCCTCACCCAGCCAACGAGAAAGCCATGTAGTCCTTCTTGGGCAAGATAAACTTCCTCGAGAAGTTCATCTCGAATTATGTGCAGATAGTCAAGCCCATGCAGGACATGATCAAGAAAGATATAGTCTACCACTAGGGCAAGAGGGAAAAGTATGCATTCACCTGGATCAAGTAGGCCATTGCAAAAGCGCTTGCACTCTACAACCCAGACTTCAAGAAAGATTTCTTGCTATACACCTTTGCCTCCGATAATTCACTAGCTGCAGTACTCACTCAAAGGGATGAAACGAATGATGAACGTCCCATCTCCTTCATGAGTGCAATCATGTAGGGACCATACTTCAACTACTCCGCCATTGATAAACAAGTGTATGTAGTGTACAAGGCAGTGAAACACTTCAAGCCCTCTGTGCTGAAGAACCACTGCATAGTCTTTCTCCCTCACCTAGCAGTCTGCAAATTCCTTGTACAACAAGAACTGGGTGAATGACGTCTGAACTAGATGACAAGCTTACAAGGGTATGATCTTGAAACCAATCCATTTCACATGATCAAAGGACATGGGCTCTGCAAACTTACAGCTAAAGCAGTACACGCTCTGGAGAGTGAAGAAAAGCTCATCAGATGAGAGCAGGAAATTGAGATGTATGACTTAAGGCAAGAAATACCCACTAAAGACGGAACCTCTTGGTACACAGATGTGCACCAATACCTTGAGCACGATATTGTACCCTCTCACTTTTCCATCAGAAAGAAGAGGGCATTGTGCCTCAAAGCCTTAACATATCAGATGTTGCATGAAGCACTTTATAGAAAACACAGTAACGTAGTTTTTCTCAGGTGGCTGGAGGTACATGAATCAGAGAAGGTACTTCAAGATCCACATGACAGACCTGCTGGGGGTCGCTTTGCAAGAAACGACACTGTGCACACAGTTATTCGAGCCTGTTTTTACTGGCCCACATTATTCAAGTATGCACATGATTATGCCTGCAAGTGCTCGGTCTGTCAGCAATGTGCCAACTAAACATGAATATCAGCAACCCCACTGTACCTAGTTGCAGTGACCGAACCATTCCGACAGTGGGGCCTAGACATCATTAGGGAAATCTTCCCACATTCATCAAAGAAACACCACTACATCCTAACAACAATTGACTACTTCACACGGTGGACAAATGCAGTTCCTCTCAAAGAAGTGAATTACTAGGAGGTCGTCAGCTTCATCCAACAGAAAATCATCTCACACTTCGGCGTTCCAGTGTCACTTGTCTTTTATGATGCAACATACTTCTCATCTTTGAAACTCTATGATTTTCATTACACATTGGTATATTGCTAAATAATTCATCTAACTATTACCCACAAACAAACAGTCTCACAGAATCCTCAAATAAGAACCTCATCCACATAATCAAGAAGGTTGTTTTCTCTGAGCAGCGCAGCTGGCATACTAGCCTAACGAATGCATTATGGGCTGACTGTGTAACACCCAAGCCCTCTCTGAATAGCTCGTCATAATTCCTGGTCTATGGTAAAGAAGCCATCCTCCCACCAAATATCTACTTGCCTGCACTTCATCTTTCCAAAGAATCCCAAGGCAAGTCGTGTCAGCTAGTTCAGTGTAGGATGGATGCTCTTTATAAGCTTTAGGAAGAAAGGATGAAAGAAAAAGAAAAATTCACACTCCACCAGAATCGTATCAAGAGATGGTTCGATAAGAAGTCCGTAGGGAAAGTTAACTTTGGTGTTGGTGACTTAGTTCTGAAATGGGATAAGTCCCTTGAGGACAAAGAAAAACATACGAAGTTCCAATCCCTATGGATTGGTTTGTACATAGTCCAAGAGAATCTTGGCCCACACACGTACTGTCTACAATCACTTGATGGGAGGATTGAAAATCTTCATATCAACAGCCAAGATCTCAAGCATTACTTCTAGTAGGTTGGACCGCGCCCCATTCATGTACATAGTCTTCTTGTTGCTTTTTGTTTTCATCTTGTTTTCTTTGCTTACTATATTTGTTTAAGTTAGTTTTGTTTTATTGATACCTTACTATTTTTGTCTCCAGAAATAAATGTTGCCAAATACTACGTTCTGGGTTTTGAATAGAGTATGTGCCTGAGATTTGGAGAGACTTGTGACACTACAACACTTGGCCAGTCTTATGTTCGTCTTCTCTGTGCTTGATTATAACCTTCGGCTGATGAAGTCTTGATGGAAAATACAAACCATCTCCAAGGGAAGTCCAAGGGAAGTTTTGGTCTAATGATGAACCCGTGTCCACGCTAGGAAGCCCCATGGCTATACTCAGCCTTCTACTCTGTGTGTTCAAGCTCATCCAACTAGTAGAAACGAAGAACGAGAAAATCTAAACGAGCCAACCTATGTCAGAGGTTTTACATGCTTATCTAAAGGAACAAACTCTTCTTCTCTCAATAAGTAGGGATCCCTCTTCCGCCCCAAAAATAAATAAGTTCCTATGCGTATTCCTCTTGAAAAATACAAAGGTGAAAGAAGAGAAAGGATTCCTGCTCAGATAGGTGAAGCATGCAACTCCACCAGGGTACTGACCAAGCTCGCTAGAAATGGAGAAATGTGTGTGTTCGTACATGACTCTACCGAGGTATTGTCCAGGTCTGCTAGCAGCGGAGAAACACCAGAGATGGAAAATTACTCTAAAAATATTCAACTCATGCGCTAAACTACCCTTCTCGGATTTAAAACACTATGATCAAGCTAAAATTTTGATTGTGTTTGACTGAGTTGGAAAAAGGTTAACCATGTATGACCATGGGGTAAGTGGAGAAGCTGAAGTAACCCACACAATGATTCAATACTCCCCAAAAGACTAAGGACCTATGCTAGCAATGAACCAAAACAGAGAAGCTGCAATTCTACTAGTGTGTTGCCAAGTGTGTTAGCGGTTAAAACCACCCTCCAAAATTTTGGCATGCACCCAATTTCGGTGCCTCCCTTGAGAGTTTCACTTGATGACTACACACACTCCAATTCACTCCGTGAGCTCGTGTGAGTCTTTGTACCCACCTTTCTTGTTCATTTCCCCTAAGTTTTTTCATGTTGATGTCAAAGTCATGCTTGCAACCATGTTCTAGTCATGCTTAAGGTTTTCGCTTCGTGTGTACATGTTGTGTTCACTATGAAAGCCTCTGTTGAACTCACACACAAAGTCACATTCACTGTCGCACATGTGTCATCATGGTCAACCAATAGTCAATCACAAATATTGCGCTTGTCTCTTACACAGTCGATCATTCATGTTGAACATTTGTGTCTGGATGGTTTGAGTCGTCTCATCATCGAGTCATGTAAGTGTGTGTTTGCAGGATCAAATATGCATCTTTCACTCATTCACACACTTAATAATTTTGTTGAAGTTCTAATTACCAGACTCCCCTTTGACATCTAGACCATCACCCCGCCATCAACTCAATTGATTGTCACCTAGAACATCGTAGAAGCACCAAGCAAGTCATTTCAAGCTGCGCTGCCCACAAGCAAATCAATCAACCTTCATGATGGTCAACCAAAGAGTTTGACCTGACACCCACCCCGAGACTAACTCCCTTCAAAAACCGCTCAGAGGTTACAGACCTTACCCGCTCTGTTGATTGGGAAAGTTGTGCAGATAGGTCAGATAGACACCTAATGCCCATCCATGTCTCCCTTAGAAAATTGTGTAGTTTTTCTAGTGATCCAGGTGGATATTGGTGGCCACCCACTAATTCCATTTGGATCCCATCTAGTGCTTCTTTCAGTTTTTTCAGTTTCCTTAATTATAGCACAGTTTACTATTTTTAACAGTTTTTCGGGTCCTAAACTTCCGGAGCCGTTTTGAGGCCCTAAACAACGTTTTTTGGGAAAATCAACTGCTAGTGATTTATGTAAGGAAGTCATCTTTTTCGTCGTAGTCCTCAAAGAGATCTTTCCAAAGAGCTATCATGCATGTCAAACGGAGATAATATGACCAATTCGTGACCCCGAGAAGTTGATGTACCAACTTACCCAAAAACAGGGCCCATAATTTGACATTTCATCTTCTAGGGTTAGGTTTTGGAATGTGAAGGGTTTTCCATTATTTCTCAACAATAAATAGGCCTTTGAGCCTCATTGTAACACAGTTCAGAGGCATGTAGCCACACGTCTCTGTTGGTACCATTTCATTGCCATCCTTTTCTTCTAGAAATCCATCATTTGTCTATCTTCTTCTCCCATAAACCCCTCATATCCATCGAAATTGATTAATCAATAGCATTATAGTTATTAATTTACATTAAATTTAATTTGTGAATTTTTATGTTAAAAATTAGAAATTTTCAACAAAAAAATTACAGGATGTCATGACTTCCTGTCAATGGTTTATGATGTGACACATGGCATGGCAGGAAAATCAAAACAAAGGATAGGAACGTGATCTGGAATGTACATGCGTGGTGAAATATCGATTCAACAACAAATCTAACGCTCCTGGATACATGGTCAATGCTAGTCAAACCCAGCCTTTTTGGTCACAAAGGCAGCAAAAAGCCATAGTTTCCCAAACTGATTTCGTTTTGCTTTTGGAAATCAATTTAGATTAGAAAGGACAAAAATCACTCTTTTGTAAAAGCAGAAACATCTGCATAATGTATGTACACTCGATTTAGAGGGAAATTTAGTAAATATAGGATAGGGGACAAGCAGATAAAGACTACGTATTGTATTGTCCAGAACAATTAGTATATTTGTGTATTGTTCCAGAACATTGCTCTTGCATGGGATTTCAATCTCCAAAACTTAATTACAGTCACTGTTTTATTCCTACAGTGCTTATGCATTAACATTCTTATCGCTTGAAGTTTCTTAAGCATGCCATTAAAGCGTGGACAGGCCCTACGTGGAGATTGGTATACTTTTAATTTCGTTTCCATAGCGTTTTCGAATTTGAATAGTGTGCATAGTGTTTAATGTTATTTCCCTGTCTATGAGTTTATTGATTTGATTAGAAATTCTTGCAAATATTATTCATGGTGATAGCTTTAGAATTTGATTGCTAGATCATTGAACAATATCTTGTAAAAGATTTAATCGATCATTAGATTTCAAAGCATCTCTATGAACTCCGTTTTCATGCATTTAAAATTTCAGTGTGTGCTTTTGATTTTCATGACTGCTTAGTGTGTTAGCTGGAAAGAGCTTTTGTGGATAATATCCTTGTAAAAGGGTTGAAAACTTAGTCGAGCAAGACGCAGTTTCTTTAGATTAGTTAGATAAATTAGATGGTGTGAATGTTAAGGTGTGAGAGGAAGCATATTTCAACCCCCTGTAAAGGAGTGATGTAGCCTGTCACAGTAGACACTTAGTTAGGTAGATGAGATCCTTTTATGTCTATAGACTCAACCCCCTGTAAAGGAGTGATGTAGCCTGTCACAGTAGACACTTAGTTAGGTAGATGAGATCCTTTTATGTCTATAGACTTTAGAAATGTGCCTCTAAGTTTACCTACCTTGGTTGATATTAAATCTAGTCTAATCTAGCACCCTAGATTGGCCACTATAATCTCTTCTCAGAGATAAGCTACCATCGCCCTAGCTGGTTTATTTCCATTTCTAGTTGTAAGCATATTTCAGTATTTTCCATTAATGAAATGAAGTATTATTTCCGCTACATCTTTGTGTATATGGTTATCTCTGTAATTTTTGTGTTCCTGTTTAAGTCTGAATTAGTGCTATCAAAGTAGTCTGCCTTTTCTCTGTTTTTCTTTGCATGTCCCCAACGAGGTCGAGATATAAGGAGTTAGGGCTTGAGCTGGTCGAACCTTTGCAAGACCAGCCTCACAAATCCTGACGGCCTCCCATGGCGGATGAGAAAAAAGATGAGGGAGCAGGAGTTCCTATCAAAATCTTGCTCGAAGAAGCCCTCGAGTGACAATGGAACGCGATGATGGACAACTTTGCCCAAATCCTTCAGCGGCTACTCAAAAGTGACGCATCGCCTTCCAGTAGCTACTCTGGAAATGCCACGCCCTTTAAGGTACAACTTAATTTTGAAATCCCCATATTTGAGGGTTAGATAGATGCAGATGCCACAGATAAATGGTTAAATCTCCTAGAGGGTTATTTTTCTGTTCATGAATTTTCGAGTTGGGAAACAATTGTTTTCGCTCTTCTCAAAGTAGCCCCCCATGTCAAGGACTGGTGGGAAACCTACTGCGAGCATAAGGATGAAAGTACAGGCTCACTAGTTTCAGCCACACCCACCTAGAATTCATTTCGGGATGCCATTAAGGAGCAATACTACCCTGTTTGAAGCTATGAGGATGAATACATAAAATGGACCACACTACGGCAGGGAAGGGATCAAGATGTGCCGGAGTTCACCAATCTTTTCCATACCCTTCGCACGAAGTTGGGTATCAAGGATTCAGAGCAGCATTTGACACTCAAATACCGCAACTACCTGCACAAGTACATCCAGGAAGAAATAGAATTCCTGAACATCTCCTTGCTCGGCATAGCATACCGATATGCCGTCAAGATTGAGCAGAAGTTTAAACAAAATAAGCGAGACTTTGGATCTGCGAATCCAAAGCAAGGGAAAGGTGAAACCACAGAACAAAGGACAAAGCTAAGGCGGGACAGCCCAAGACAACCCGCCAAAGCTACAAGCAAAGAACAGTGCCACAAAGCCAAAAAAGGACACGAGAAAATGGTGTGAGTTCCACAAGAGCTCCACTCACAACACAAGTCAGTGTTGGGCCAAGGAGTCACTGGTGGCTAAGCTAAAGGTTTTAGAATCAGATGCATGTTCTGACTCTGAGTTAGAACCCGATAAGGGGAATGACAAAGGGAAGCAGATCATTGATGCAGATCCCAACACCACTATTTTTACTGCCAAGATCCAGAAAAATGAACCCGAAGATCCATAGGAGGAGCGTCTCTTCCACTCCTAGATATGGGTAAGGGGCTCCCCGCTACAGTTCATTGTCAATAGCGGGAGCCAAAAGAACCTCATTTTGGTAGAGTTTGTGAAGCATTTGGGCTTACCGACCACAACACATCCACAACCGTACACCATCGGGTGGCTGCACCAAGGACGGGATATTCGCGTGAGCCAACAGTGTCGCCTTCCATACAACATCAAGCCCTTCACAGATGAGGTATTGTGTGACATTGCTCCCCTTGAAGTTTGTGATGTATTATTAGGACAACCATACTTGTGGAAGCGACATGCTGTGTATGAATCAAGGCCCCGTACTGTTATTATTACATTGGGAAATAAGTTGTACATGATACCAAAGGTAGCACCACCTACTGCCATCTCTTTGATTACTACAAAACAATGCAGTAAGCTTGCTTCCAAAACCGGGAAATTTGTTTTCCTGATGATACGCCCTCAAGGAAAGAAGAAGACGGTGGCCACAACCTCCAGACAGGGCCCCTCTACACAACAACTACAGATGGACAAGGTCGTGGAGGAATATGAGGACATCTTCACCTCCCTCGCAGGGGTTCCTCTGCATTGTCAGGTCAAGCACTCCATTGATCTGAACCCAGGTGCGTCGCTACCCAATGGACCAATTTATCGGCGGTCCGTTCTAGAGAATGATGAAATCAAGAGGCAGATTCAGGAGCTCCTGCAGAAAGGACACATCCGTCCGAGTTCATCGCCTTGTGGGAGCCTGATCGTGTTGGTACAGAAGAATGATGGCACTTGGAGACTCTGTATTGACTATCGGGCGCTGAACAAGATCACTGTCCATAATAGGTACCCAATCCCGTGGATTGACGACCTCCTGGACCAACTAAAGGGGGCAAAATATTTCAGCAAGATTGATTTGAAGTCAGGATATCACCAGGTACCAATTGAACCCTCTGATGTATGGAAGACTACCTTCAAAGCCAAGGAGGGCCTCTTCGAATGGTTGGTTATGCCTTTTGGATTGATGAATGCTCCTGCAACCTTCATGAGGCTAATGGATGACATCTTGCGCCCATTCACCAACTCATTTGTAGTGGTATACTTGGATGACATTCTGATCTTCAACCAGAGTTGGGAAGAGCACCTCCACCACATTCGATAGGTCCTCCAACAACTGTGGCAACACAAGCTGTGTGCTAATTTGGAGAAATGCACTTTTTGCATGACCCGGGTTCAGTATCTGGGATACATTGTTGATGAACAAGGGGTGCATGTGGATCCAGCCAAGATCCAAGTCATTCGGGATTGGCCATCTCCAACCACTTTGATAGAGCTCCGCAGCGCTTTCTAGGCCTTGCCAACTTCTACCGCAGGTTTGTGTTGGGTTTTTCTCATATTTCGTGGCCCTTGAGTCAAGTCACCAAGGGCGGGGCGAAAGCAAAATTCTTTTGGTCTGAATCTCAACAGAAGGCATTCAGGGATTGAAGGATCGCCTCTGCACGGCACCAGTGCTCGCGTTACCAGATTTACAACAACCATTTGAGGTCGAGACAGATGCCTCTGACTATGCTGTTGGGGCAGTCCTTACTCAACATGGACATCCAGTGGCATATCACAGTGAAACACTTTCAGACACAGTCCGGAAGTACCCCACTTATGATAAGGAGATGTATTCCATTGTACAGGCCTGCCGACAATGGAAGCATTACATTTTGGGGAAGGAAACGGTCATCCACACAGACCACCGACCTCTGCAGTTCATACGTACCCAAGGGAAATTGCAGAATGATCGCCATCAGAAGTGGTCTACATACCTGCAACAGTTTCACTTGAATATCAAGTATAAAAAGGGCAGCACCAATAATGTTGCATATTGCCTCAGTCGACCACCGATCATGGCGTTAACCACCGTGCTCAACTTTTGTGGGCACGAGACTTCTGATTGGCCACTTCTCTACAAAAGCGACCCGGAATTCGGCCACACATACCGGACCCTCTTGGAGGGTCGGCATGTTGTAGATTTTCACCTCTAGACTGCTTGTTGTGCCACCTGGGTCACCTTTGTGTTCCTTCAAGTGAGCGTGCCAAGATGATTTGGGAAGCACACTATAGTCGGGCTGTTGGGCATTTTGGGGTTGATAAAATGGTGGCAGTACTGTAGAATTATTTCTATTGGCCGAATCTTTGACAGGATGTTGGAAGTACATCAGATCATGCATTGCCTACGCCATTGCCAAACCGACCATCAAGAAGCAAGGCCTCTATACCCCGCTACCTACCCCTAGTCAGCCTTGGGAATCCATCTCCATGGATTACATGTCAGGTCTTCCTTCCACTAAGCATGGAAATGACTGTGTTTTTGTGGTCATCAACAGGTTCTCAAAGATGGCCATTATGGTGGCCTGCAAGAAGAATATCACAACAGAAGCCACTGCTAAAATCTTCTTTGAACGAGTGTGGATACACTTTGGGATCCCACAGTCTATCATATCAAATCAGGACAGCAGGTTCCTCTGTACATTTTGGTCCAATCTCTGGTCGATGCTGGACACCAAACTCACTAAGTCCACAAGCTTCCATCCTCAAACTGATGGCCAAACAGAGGTTGTCAACAGGATGATCTTACACATTCTGCGCATGTACAACTTAAAGCATCCACACACATGGGATGAGAGCCTCCCTTATGTTCAGCATAGCTACAACCAGGCTCTCCACAGCTCGACTGGCCATAACCCCTTTCAAGTGGGCTTGGGATTCTAGCCACTATGTCCCATCGATGTGGCCATGCCATTTGTAGCTACTCACGTAGATTCTGCTCATGTCCAGTCCAAAATAGATAAGGAAAATAACGTCATTGAGCACATCCAACATATTCACCAGGAGGTCCATGACATTCTAGAGAAATCAAATGCTAAGTACAAGCAATGACATGATCAACATCGGGTGCCACACAAGTTTCAGGTGGGTGACAAAGTCTGGTTACATTTGCAAAAGGAACGTCTTACCGGAGCCTATCAGAAACTCAGACCACTCTGATATGGTCCTTACACCATTACCAAGGTTATGGGACACAATGCATTTGAGCTTAGCATTCCCCCATTCCTTGGCTTGCACCCGGTGTTCAATGTCGACCGCCTTCGGCCATACTTTCCACCATTACTAGACACGTCTGACATTGCAGAACAACTCACACCCACAGAGTTAAATCCAGCTTGCATGGAACAAGCTGCAACTAATCGGATCATGGACACACAGATCAAGCACACTCGCCAACAAAATATCCAACTATATCGAGTTGTCAAAGCAGGACAACTCCTTCACTAGGGCAAGTGGCTCACCAAGGACCAAGTGCAGCAGAAGTTCCCTCATCTCATGGATGAAATCAATGCAATGGGGACCATTGCTTCCTAAGGGGGGAGGAATAATCCAGGTGGATATTGGTGGCCACCCACTAATTCGACTTGGATCCCCTCTAGTGCTTCGTTCAGTTTTTTCAGTTTTCTTAATTATAGCACAATTTACTATTTTTAGCAGTTTTTCGGGTCCTAAACTTCCGGAGCCATTTTGAGGCCCTAAACGACATTTTTTTGGGAAATCTACCGCCAGTGATTTTTTTGTCTAAAAATCGCCTTATCCATCGTAGTCCTCACAGAGATCTTTCCAACGGGCTATCATGCGCATCAAATGGAGATAATATGACCAATTCGCGACCCGAGGAAGTTGATGTACCAACTTACCCAAAAACGGGGTCCATAATTTGGCGTTTCATCTTCTAGGGTCAGGTTTTGGAATGTGAAGGGTTTTCCATTGTTTCTCAACAATAAATAGGCCTTCAAGCTTCATTGTAACACAGTTCAGAGGCATGTAGCCACACATCTCTTCTCAAAGATAAGCTTCCATCGCTCTAGCTGGTTTATTCCATTTCTGGTTGTAAGAATATTTCAGTATTTTCCATTAATGAAATGAAGTATTATTTCCACTGCATCTTTGTGTATATGGTTATGTCTGTAATTTGTTGTGTTCCTGTTTAAGTATGGATCATATCTCCTGGAGATCACGCGAACAATCAGTTCCAACAGATTCCACAACAGAAGCAGAATACGTGGCAACAGCTGAAGCAACAAAAGAAATTGTGTGGCTCAGGAAAATTCTTAAATATTTGCAGGTAAAACAAGTACAATCAACTCCACTCATGATTGACAACACCTCTGCAATAAAGTTGGCCAAGAACCCAAAGTTCCATGATCGAACAGAGCACATCAATACTAAATATCATCTGATTCGACATCATGTTGAGGCCAAAACAATCCATCTCCGTTATTGTTCCACAAATGAGCAAATTGCAGACATCTTCACGAAAGCGCTTGGAAGAGAAAAGCTTGAAAGATTCAGAATGATGCTTGGACTCACCAACATCCCTTCAGATTAAGGGGGGGAATGTTGACACCTAATCCTCACGATTGGGTGAATTTATGTAAATAATTAAATTAGGAATGTGAACAGTCATCAGGAGATTAACTGAGTAGTCACACCCTTTTGTATATAACAATAACATACCTAATGGAATAAATCGAATCAGTTTTTCTGCATAATGGAGTTACTGCCTGGCCTGACAATTAACTCTATTCTTAGATGTAAAATACGCCATGTGCATAATACTGTCGTCACATTCATAGTAACCCATTAGCACAGGTAATCTAAGTGTGTTCATTATGCTACCCTGCATGGGTACTAAAACTATCAATTTATTTAATGTAATTCCACTGATAACTTCACACTAGAAGCCACTTGCAATTCAATCATGACAAATCTAAAGCAGTGACACTAGTACCAACAACTAATTACCATGATAGCACCATTTCTCATACACATTAAACTTCACATACATAAGACACACATAATACCTTATCTATACAACTGAGCTTCATGGGTTAATAAATCAACAAAAAACTGGAACAATAATAGAAACTGCTGAAAATATTGTCAAAAAAAAAAACTAGAAACCATAACGGAGAGAGAGAGTAAGAGTCAACATACAACCATTTCATGAAAATAAAACCAACTAAATCTCACTTGGAGGGGGGAGCACCACCACCTAGCCATGAATCACGTATGATTCCCCCTGAAGTGAAGATTTTACAAAGGATCAATTGTCCTCAGTTGATCGATTCACTGGGTATTTAATACCCTCTTTCATGATTTAGTTACCATTAGCAACGTCCCGCTTTATGGATTTTTCCATTTGCCTTGGTCTTATCCGGAAAATATTTTCTTTATCTCCCATGATTCTTTTCCACATAAAATTTTGCGTTTATCTCCCGTAAAAGTTTTATGTCCAATGGATATTTATCTCCCATCCATCTGATGGATATCCAATCCATCCAAGCTTATCTAGAATCCCATCTATAAGCTTATCATGAAAGATTCATCTCTATCCCATTCCTCATGGGATTTGGAAATCATCTCCTCTCTCTTGGTGCTCCACCATCCAAGTGATTTATTTTATTTAGTTATTCGACAATACATTTGCTTTTCATATTACATATGGCCTAGCTTTCCTCACCTTAGGTGTAGAATATTTTAACCCACAAAGAAGGTTATCAAACGTAGCTTTCCTCAACATAGGTTTACAACATTTAACACACAATAGAGGATATCAGACCTAGCTTTAACTTAGCTTAGGTTTATAGTAACGTAGTACACAAGGGAGGGGTGTTACATACTCCCCCCCTTAAATTTTACACCGTCCTCGGCGTATCACTGCATCATGTCCTTGTTTATAGGTAGCTATTTTCTAATCAACATCTCTCACGGGTCTGCCATATGATGCAATTTTTCTGATGTACATCTAACACAAAGAGTGATCCCAGCATCTCTCCTTCCATAGCTACATCGGTCCCAAGGAGTGCTCCGAGCATCTCTCCTTTCATAGTTACATGTCACACAATTTTTTCAAACCATTTGCGAGAATCTATCAATGCAAAGCTTAACTATGATAAATATCATAATATGTTATTATTAAAGCATCTATTGCTTATTATTTATTTTATCTAAATAATGGATGTCCTCTTCTTGCATTCTTTCAAGCCTTTGTGTTCTTGTCGAACACCTGGTTCTTGCACTCTCTCTACATACAATATATCAGGTAGCATATTTTCCACATTAATATGTGCGTAAAGTCATAACAGATTATTTCACATCACAATATATATATCATATACATATATTCATTATAATCGTATGTACACCAAATGTGATTAACCATAGTTACTTATACCAAAGTTACTTTCCTTCTTCTCGGTAATCTTTAGGTTTGTTTACCTGATCAGACATCCATCCAATGAGTACTACATGCCTTACACACAAGGTATGTTATACACACCAATATGAATTTCGTTTTACAACCTTGTAGCATAGGTAGTCATATGGTCCCATATGTATTTTTGTACATAGTCCAGCTGTGGTACAACCTATAATACCATCCTCCTGGTATCACCTGCATGAAATAAACTTTATCCACATATTTTTCCACCATGTTAGTATCATACCAACATTCATTTTTGTGGTTCATCTATGTAATTAAGAACAATTTTATGTCATGTGTAAATCAATTCCAAATTTCATGTGGTTACAATATCAATCGCATATTATTGGATTCATGCATATTTTCCTCTTAATCATACATTCTGCTTAATGTTCTAAAGCAGAATATTAACTCATAGTTGTTGAAGTTTAATATTCATGAGATCATTAATTCACCTTGTATGTTTTAATGTTTCCCTATTTATGCTTCAATAACCTGTTGACCATGTATAATTCTGCGTAGTTATACATGAAAGTATTTACTACTTACGATCCTACACTCCTTGTACTTGTAAGTGTTTCTGACCTCACATTATTTACATGTTAGGTCATTGTTAACATTAAATCACCCCTTACCAAATGCTGAGTTATCTATTTAGGAATTATTGTTTGAATCACAAAACATTTCCTTATGTTGTCCAGAAACCTTATCAATGCAATATGATAAGAGATCCTCTCAAAATTTCTTGGTACAAATTATGTTATTAGTCTATTTTAAATAGATTGTTAAATATAATTTAATTGACTCAGGGGTCCATACCATTTGTGATACTTCACCAACTACTATGGTTTTCACTCAAGAATACTTATAGGTTCTATTATACATATCCTTCAAAAGATGCATATGTCTTGGAAATCGATTTAAGTTAAATTTCCCTTTTAACCATCCTTTCTTCCACACGAAGAACGAGTCACATTGTAAGAAGATGCATTAATCAAAGGATTAATTTGACCATAATTTATACAGTTATATAGCCTTTACACTATAACATGCTGTCACTATCCTTTACTTTGGTATTATACTTTTATAGCAATTATACCATTTATAAGTTTTTTTATAGTCTAACCTGAATTTGAACATAGTCATGGATACTTTGCCTATTTTTTATTGGCACATAATAGGATATGCATATATAGCTTGATTTAGACTCAAGACTCTTTCTATATGGATTCATAAAATCAAGACCATCCCACCATTAACCATTTGATAAATACTTTATTCTTACAAGTCCATGATACTGCACACACATGTGCTTATATGGTAAATACATATAACTCATTAATATGCATGGATATTGGGAATATTCCTCTTCAACATGTTTATCTTAATGACCACACTATGGTAACAACATGTAAAACTATCCATGACAAGGCATAGGTATAATATATAAGAATTAAGACTAGATACAACCATGGACTTCCTCCGTTATCTAATCCTCCTTTCATGTATTTGGTGAGATTTGTTTCTATTCACCAATCCTTATTTAAATATCTTACCTAATATGGCTTTCCACACATTTCCTCCACCAATACATGTTATGATTTGTTGTAGATATTTTTAAGCAAAAAACAATTTTTGCCCAAGTTTTCCTCTAGTTACTATCATGCATATATGTATTTAACCTCCGCTTCAGAAACTGCAATCTCCAAATGCACAAATATGATTAATTTTGAGATTTACATGAAAAATCATGATATTAAGATAAACTAGAATTCACTTTTCTTATCATTATACATAAGGATTTAATGCATAATATTTACCTAGTTATCTGTTAGAAGCATACTATGTTCCATACTAAACATAGTAATGATCAAGTTCCTATTTAAAAGAGGCCTCACCCATCCATATATGTTCAAACTATAAGTATTTCTACTTATATATCATCGTCCATGCATATACTATCATGAATGGGACAACTCTAATGAGTGTGATAACAATTACACACTATGCCACTTACCACTAACTCTACTATTTCATGCCATAGAGACACATGATATTCTGAACATTGTTCATGGAAACCTTTTTCATTGATGTAACCCTTACTAGGGTTTGACCATTATATTTTTATTTAGTTAATTTCCTTTATAGCACATGTAGGGGTATCAATTTGCTTGCATTATAGTTATGAATTCATCCATGCTATCCACCTCTTAGAATAATTTATCTCATTCCTGGCTTTAATTCTCCACAAGGACCAGAATCTTTTAGGTGACTTTAATAAGATTATAATGGATTTGCATGTAGTCCTAACCATTATTGTGAATATCAATAAATAAAAACATGAGCATAAGCACAACCATATCCTTAAGAAAAATTTAACAAGTAAGAGAATTTCCTAATGAGGAACTAAACAGTGCTCTACTTTCACATTTATTTTTAATTTCCATATTATCCTACCTTTAATGGATGATATAATATTATATTTTTATCAATACTAGCTCCAAGGATTCTTAAATATTATGATTTCTTCGGGTGCTGTTAATGTTCAATGGTTATCATAAGCACGTAAGCACAATGACTCTTTAGATCAACACCTGGGCACAAACCCCCAACTTGGAGAAAGGCATGCATCACGGTATGCACCCAACAAATTTCTTCCATGTCCCTTCTTTTAATAAACATGAAGGATTAGCTAACTAGTATCAATGTATAGCATAGATAATTGGAACCATACATTATATCATACTAATTTCTCATGTACCGTGGTCTTATGCCTGATTTTGTTTCCATTTAACCATAGGTATCATATGTTTTGTAATGATGATTAGATTTAGATTTACAAGCGATCTCATACATCAATATATGTAAACCCCCCAACAAGGTTATTGTAATATATTCCATGTAAGTATATTGGTCCCATGCAGTTCTCATAATAAGTAAGATGGGTGCATAGGCCCAAGCCACATTAACTACCTACTATGTAGCTACTTCTTTAAATAATGAGAGTCACAAGCATAACAATGAAATCATTCATCATACATATTGCTACTACCTCAATAAAACATAAGCATATATACAAAAATAATCAAATTTTGCAGGTCGAAAATTTCCCTAGAAATCATTATCCATACTAATTTAACACTTATTCACAATTCCAAATGAGCAATTATTAACCCATGCACACTACTCTTTTCACTCAGAATTTCCAAGTTTTTCCAAAAGAATTTTCAAGTAGAAATCATTATCCATACTAATTTAACACTTATTCACAATTCCAAATGAGCAATTATTAACCCATGCACACTACTCTTTTCACTCAGAATTTCCAAGTTTTTCCAAAATAATTTTCAAGTCTATGTTGCACTTATCTCAACAATTCACAATACTCATTCATTGTCCCTTAGGCATAATTTTCCCTACCCACAAGCAACCATTTTCTCAATTTTATTTACTAAAAATAATAGAGGGAATGAGGAATATATTTTTTTTCATATAAAACCAAAACTTATTAAAATCGACATAATCTTACCATTTGAAATGAGGCTCTTTTGCATATGTCTAATCACACTCTGTTTTTGTTTGGGCCTTCGTTTCCTTTCAGGGGGTGGTTTCATGTTTTCGTCATATGTCTCCTTCTATATTACTTATCGTTTCGCTTGATGGCCTATATCCTTCTATATTGCTTAGTGTTTCCATTGATGGCCAGTTAGTGGAGCATAGTTCCGTTTTCAATAATTTTACTTCCTCAATAATGATGAATAAATCTGGTATCTTATATGGAATTAAGAAAAACAGAGAGGCACTTCACACTTGGAATCGAAATTCAGTTAACCAAAACACACTGATCAAGAATCGATTTATTTACTGATTAACTATGGAGTTAAAAAGACACAACGAAATATAATTTTTTTAGATTTAGTGAAGAATGGACACTCGAATTTTGCTTGCTTATGGGAACCATTTTGTGTGAATGCCTTTAGGATATCACTTTCTTCTTCTGTCCTGGTGGATGTTGCAATTAAAACCATCACACCCTATTGTTTAATCCAAGTGATCCCATTAATGTAGTCGAGGGTCTAATACTTTGAGACCTGCGAACGAGTAGTGAGTTTTTTTTGGACCACACAACTCGTTATTTTCACACTGCTCCAGGCCAGCTACATTGGAACTTGGCATAAGTCACAATATTTTGTTTGTAAAATTCATTATCCCAATTTCCCCATCCTACTAGGTATATAATGTTATCCATGTAAGTGTCATCAAACACTACTATGGAGTAATCTCCCGAGGGCTTGCCCATATAATTTTCTCCTTTGCCCGTTATCTTGCAATTTAAAAAGATGAAGCCCGTGTATTTATATGGAGAGCCTCTAATCTAAGTCTTAAATGTGCCCAAAACGTTTCTCCTAGTGTGGAGAGTTTTTCAAATGACTTCAAATTTGCCACGACCCACGATTTTAGAATATTTTTTTTCAATACGTGGTCCATGCATACATAATCCTCAAAAAATTTCAACCGAAACAAAAAAAATAATCACCAAACTTTCTCAAGCGAAACCCCAAAAAATTGATCGTAGAATGAAAAAAATGCTTATCTATGTTGTCTGCAGAGCATAACAGGGTCTTTCGAGACCAAGCTTTCTCAGTTATTTTTGGAGTGGTCTACTGCTTAAACCATTGTGAAACTTGGTTTTGGCACTCCTAAACCACTACAGAACTAAATTTTTGGCACTCTCATCTATAGAGCAAGGTAATTCATTCAATACCAAGTTGGTTTATTTAATGTTGTGTAATCTCTATCAATACAGTGGGAATAATCATAATCTTTTCTTTCCAACTTATCTTGTGCTACTCATCGTTATCGCTGGGGTAAGATAACATTTTATGCATAGTTATCTCATCCTATCCTCTTGCCCCAGTGGATAGGTTTTTCTAGGAAACCTAGGAAACAACACTCACTGAATACAAAAATCATTTCAGATCCATCCATCTTAACATGTTGATATCTGTAGCATATTGTAAACAACAACAACAATTGTGGTTTCGTTGTGCTTCACAATGGGGCTTTTGCGTTATGTTTTTCTGAGTCCATCTCACTTCATGTTTTTTTGTTTTTATTATTAGAAACTAGCAGCTAATGATTATCAATGGATAGCCTTCAGCCAAATCTTCAGTAAACAGAGGGAGGCTTAGTCGAAAACAAATATAAATCTTATGGTGATTCCACCACGTCCCAGCAAAATGCTACTTCAACAGTGACCATCGTATCAATCACACGCCTTTACTTTGTGTCTTTAACGGTACTTTTGCTTGAATTTTTTTAAAATCATTCCTTAAACTTACAAGTACGATTTTCTCTTTCCCTAGACCAATAGCATATTGGTGAAACTTCTGGTTAATACGGAGCAAGATTCCTGGGTGACACTCCCTTAACTATTAGTGGTACGAAAACCTCTTCCTTACTTCAACTTGTATGGCCGAGTTAGAGAGGAATTGATTCCCCTCTGGGGTAATAGTATGTTAATTTATGCATTGGAAAATTTGATGCCATAGATAGAAATTCATAACTATGCACACCATTTCTATGGTTGTGCCAATTTTGGAGGTTTCAAACTAGGTGATATAGTCGAAATTTCCGTAACTATCAATCTCTGCAACCCATGCAAAAAGGATACTATCATCTGATGATTTGGACTGGGTAAGAATGGTCCAAGCCATCGCCATCTACATCAGAGCAGTGGCATTGTTCGATGTTATACTCAAAGTAACCCCTTCTCACCTTGAACTGCATGTTGAGTGTAGTCGAACATTTGATGAACAACTCAATTACGAGTTAATAATAGTCAACAATGCATTAAGGCCAAGTGTGAAGTGACACCCACAAGGAAGGGTTTCATCCACCAATTAGGTAGAGCAGCCCATCTGTCCATCGACATGGCATTTGACCATTTGCAATTTGCATCTCTAAAAAAAATTTCATTCATAATAGCATACTTAGATGACCTCCGATCTATTAAGTGTTAACCAATGTGCAATCCAGGGTTATTCAGAACACTATCCAATATCCCTGCTCCTACCCAATAGTTTGTTATTGCACGATGCTCTAGTCAACAATTTTGTTTCTCACACATATACAATAATTAGGAACTGAAATAAATAATATTTCCGGATAGAAAATTCCAATGTCAACATAAATACTTCTTCTTCATTCTTCATGATTCATGCAACAAGAATTGTGCATATATGCTCCATATTCCTTTAACTAAAAAATTGTTAATATTTAGATTCAATCTTTAAGAATCATTACAGATTTGACACTTATACCTTGACTCTCTATTACACTTTTAGTAGTGAGGCCAAATGAGGGCTCAAGAATTTAGCCTCCAAGATCCATAAATTTAAAATTTTCGATTCATTCACAGTTAAAGCCTTACCCCTCCTTGCAGATCTTGTCTTCTAAAATTACCTCATGCATATTACTATTAGGCCATGGTACAATTTTCTCATTAATTGTTTTATTGGTTCTCTTGTATGGAACCTTAGATTCATTAACATCTTGGATGCACTTGATCGACCATTGAACGCATGATGGTAGGCATCCTATCAACATATCTAGGTAAATATTCACCAACATTAATGGACATTAATTTCATGATCATGGTAGTGTTATTGACTAGTCTTTCATTCCCATGCATACTAGTTATATATGCAATACAAATACTTAATCCATTAATGGTAAAATAGGATACATATTCCTCAATTGGTGAGTTTTCATAAACATATATTACTTTAGAGAATTATGATCATACCATATCTATGTAGTGGATGTAATACGATGAGTTAGAAAATCCATAAAATCCACAGTCATCTCACATATTCATACATAATCTCACCATAACCCACATTGCTTCCACTATTACCTCTATTCTTAGATGTAAAATACGCCCTATGTATAATAATTTCATCACATTCATAGTAACCCATTAGCATAAGTAATCTAAGTATGTCCATTATGCTACCCTGTATGGGTAATATAACTGTTAATTCATTTAATGTACTTCTATCGATAACTTCACACTAGAAGCCACATGCAAGCCGATCATGAGAAATATAAAGTGGTGATACCAATACCAACAACTATTTACCATGATACCACCATTTCTCATACACATTAAATTTCACATACATAAGAGACAGATAATACCTTATCTATACA